>JBBPBX010011165.1:36824-56447 GCA_038048925.1 Garcialebias charrua | reverse complement strand
CAAAGTCAAAGTCAAAGTCAAAGTCAACTTTATTGTCAGATCTGCAATATGTACAGTGCAGGACATACACAGGACCGAAATTGCGTTTCTCTCAGTCCCTCGGTGCAACAGTAAACATCTAAACATTGAAACACTGAAACATATAATAATAGACATAAGCATAAAAATAGTAAAACTAACACTGTCCTGTGTGTTTTTTTTTTTTTTTTTTTTTGCATAGTGGTATAAAAAAAGAGTATAAAAAGTATAACTAAAATAAACTAAAGGTTTCTAGCATTGACATTTGCAAAGTGGCAAAGCAGCGAATGAGTCAATGTACACAGTATATGTATGAGGTAGTAGTTGATGTTGTTGTAGAGGCAAAAAGTGGCATATGCAGTAAGGCACATTGGGCATCCCTAAATAAGACCGTTCAGAGCACACTGTATATGTACCAGCAGTGGTGTAGATATTAAAGTAGTGTAAATAAATGTAAACAGTAGTAATTACATGTAAGCAGTAGTAATAAAAGTAAACAGTATTAATAAATGTAAACAGAGAATGTAAACAGTATTATGATTATAGGCAGTGATGTAATACAGACATTAGTGCAATTATGAGAAGTAGTGCAAACTGTATGAGCACATGACCGAGAGTTTAGTGAAAACCCGTTTGGTGACACAGAGTCTAGTGTTAAAAACTTTGTGTTGAGTGATAATATGTGAGAAAGTTTTAGTGTTAAGGTAGCCTGGCCCTCGCCTTCCTGCACAGCTCCGCTCAATTCTCATTTCCCTTCACTGCACAGTCTGGGACTTGTCCCATAGACAAGGATATCTCCGGTAGGTTTTGACCGGACCAATCAGAGAACAGAAGGCGGAGTTTTGAACGACGTCGACTGACGTCGTCATTCAAAATGGCTGCCGCCACGAAGGAATTTTCAATAAAACAAGGTAAAAAACTATTATTTCTCTGCTGAGAAAAATATATTTCTTAGCTGACGTTATATCAGAAGTGTTCCTGAGCAATCAGAGAGCAGAAGGCGGAGTTTTGAACGATGTCGACTGACGTCGTCATTCAAAATGGCTGCCGCCACGAAGGAATTTTCATCAAAACAAGGTAAAAAACTATTATTTCTCTGCTGATAAAAAATATATTTCTTAGCTGACGTTATATCAGAAGTGTTCCTGAGCTTAACAGTTCCTAAATCAATTCACGAAATGGTCAAATCTGCTGGATTTAAATAGTTTCGGTTTGACATTTTCCAAACAGCCTCGGGTGCGCTACGAAAATAAATGATAAAAAATCGAATTTTATCTCAAATGTTTTATCTAGGCCAACAGTCAGTAAATTAGAGCCATATAATTACACACTGGTGGCAGAAAAAATATCCACCGAGTGGTTTCTGAGCAATTTATCTGATAGCCTGGACCTCGCCAGGCTAAACTAACAAAACTCCACCTTCTGTTCTCTGATTGGTCCATTCAAAAATCTCCAGGAGAAATCGTTTTCAATGGGAAGAATGCCAGACCCTAGTCCAAAGCGAAGTGAAGGACAAGGGTCTGGTTACAACCAGGCTAGTGTTAAGGCAGTTCAAATGGGAGGGGAGGCAGAGCAGGCAGAGTGTTTAGCATTCTGACTGCCTGATGAACAGAGCTGTCTCTCAGTCTGCTGGTTCGAGCCTGGAGACTCCTCAGTCTCCTTCCTGATGGCAGCAGTCTGAAGCAGCTGTGTAGTGGGTGTGTGGGATCACCTGCCATGCGGTGGGCTTTCCGAGTGAGGCGTTTGCTGTGTAAGTCCTGCAGTGAGGGCAAGGAGGTGCCCACGATCTTCTCAGCTGCTCTCACAATGCGCTGGAGGCTCTTGCGGCAGGATGCAGTACATGCACCAAACCACACAGTGATGCAGCTGGTCAGGACACTTTCTATGGCACCTCTGTAGAAGGTGCTCATGATGGGGGTTGAAGCTCCAGCCCTTTTCAGCTTGCGGAGAAAGTAGAGACGCTGGTGAGCCTTCTTTGCCAGTGCTGCAGTGTTCCTGCTCCAGGACAGGTCCTTTGAGACGTGCACTCCCAGGAACTTGGTGCTGTCTACTCTGTGACTGTGATTAATCAGATGACTGTGATTAATCAGATTAATCAGATTAATCACAATGCTTACTGGTAACTTTGTATGCTTGAAATGTAAGTATGACGGTGTTCAATAAAATGTTGAAGAAAACGTTTTATTGTCTCAAACCTGTTTTTCATACTCTGCAAGGTTTAAAGAAGTAATGTTTCAAACAATTTATAACATGTAAACAATAGAGTAAGCCCACAATATACATATATAGAAAAACATTTTTTCTGCATTTCAATTGAACCTAAAGTCCACTTGTGTAACATATTTACAGTCACATTTATCGTAACGTACTCAACCTTCAACCAGTCACTTAGGCAGACTAACTTGTTAACATTTTCAGATGACAGCGCTAAACTTTTTTTCTGCATTTCAAATGAACCTAAAGTCCACTTGTGTAACATATTTACAGTCACATTTATTGTAACCTCAGTTGCACGGGAGGCGAGCTGCTCTCTTCTTCTGCTGGCGGTTGGCAAACGACTTTAAGCGCATTACTGCCCCCACTAGACTGAAAGCGAGATTAATCTTCATTTTTATAATATTAACTGATTAATCATTTTACATTAATCTCATGAGTTAACGCTTTAACTTTCCCAGCATTAATATATATATATATATATATATATATATATATATATATATATATATATATATATATATATATATATATATATATATATATATGTATGTATGTATGTATGTATGTATGTATGTATGTATGTATGTATGTATGTATGTATGTATGTATGTATGTATGTATGTATGTATGTATGTATGTATGTGTGTATGTGTGTATGTGTGTATGTATGTATGTGTATGTGTGTATGTGTGTATGTGTGTATGTATGTATGTATGTATGTATGTATGTATGTATGTATGTATGTATGTATGTATGTATGTATGTATGTATGTATGTATGTATGTATGTATGTATGTATGTATNGTATGTGTGTATGTATGTGTATGTATGTATGTATGTATGTATGTATGTATGTATGTATGTATGTATGTATGTATGTATGTATGTATGTATGTATGTATGTATGTATGTATGTATGTACACTGAAAACTTGCTAGACCAGTCTGTGAAATAGAAACAAAGTCACTGAGACACAAGCCACTTGACTTCTAATTTCCCACACTGTGTTCAGAGGAAGTTGAATAATCTATCAAAATGAGCTTATCTTAACTCCAGGGAAAGTGATTGGGGTCAGGTAGTGTAGTGCAGTCAACATTTCCACTTCGGCACATGCCTCTACATTTTTCTCACTTCAGACACTATCAGACTCTGGAAAACAATGTAGAAAAAATTGTACCCAAGGTCAAACACATTAACAGAGAGAGTATCTACTATACAATCTGCACAGGCACAAATTGTTTGGGCTTTAGGGATGCCATTGTATTCTGATTAAACGTGCTCTTATGGCTGTACCTATTTCCATCTTGTAGATGATGATTTAGATTGCAGGTCATGCTTCTCCTGTTCCTGTAGGTAGTGTAAAAATGAAAGTAAATTTGGTTTCAGCATCAGCAGATGTTGTTATGTACTTACATTCTCTTAATCACCCTGCAGAGCCATGCAAACACGTTTTGCGTGTGTAAATCAAAGAATGATACATTTTGTCCTTCAAAAACAAAAAGAAAAGCTGTCTACTTTTCTCCAGGTTGGAATAAATTGTTTCTCATATATATCACTGGCTATTGCATACTCGTTGAAGTCAGATGTCTAACAAAAAAATAATAATAATAATAATAAAAAGATTTAACAACCACATTTACATATGTGCAGTCTGTATTGATCCACTAAGATTGGAGATATGCACTCAGCAGATTCTGAATCACCATCATTAACATTAATGGCATAACATGCCAGCTTTAGAGACATGCCGGTAAAAGCACCACAAGTAAGTTTACAGCCCACTTAATTATTTTTTTTTAGCTTTTTTGCACAGAACACAAACTACCATATTTTATCATCTTATGTTTATATTGTGATATAGGGATTATAATATGATGTGTAATGTCTTTTTTAGGTGCTGAATTTATTATTTCTGCACATGCTTAAGGATGAAAATTTGCTGTTTTATTAATTTATATGATTTTTTTTATTTTTAATATATTTTTTTACCTTTGAAGTTGATTTTCTCAACATACCCATAAAATTTTAAATATGTTATGGATCCAATCTTCCTTTAAAGCGTCAAGAAATCAAATTAATCCCTACTATGTGAGAATTAGAGTTTATGGTTAAGCCGATAGAGGTGAACCATGTCTGTAATTGCCACATTATAATGAAGCATGACTTGTTGGAAGTGAAATGTGAAAACTGCTTTGCCATCATTTTATTTCTCATATATGTGATTTCATGCAAATCTTCAGAAAACCCCTTGAAAAATTGGTAATGGCTTAGACTGTATAATGACTTTTTATGCCACATTTCACTAATAGGAGATGACAACCACCTTTTTTGCCTTAACACCACATCAAATGTTTTAATTTTTAAATGTACTAAAATATTTTGTGATTTATAAAAGTATTTGTCTAAGAGTTCAAAAGTGTAACAAATAAATAAATACAAATCTTTACAACCAAGGATAGATTATCTTTTTCCTAAGTGATATTTATTAAGATGGTTCCACTTGTGCTTGACACTTCCTTTGTAAAATGTGTATCCCAGTATTTAGTTAAATGTTAATGAGTTGTGACTTTTATAATAATAATAATAATGTGTTTGTCTGTCATCTGTGTATGTTTCCCATACAGACGAAATTCGTCTCTGCATTTAACCCAACCACCACCAGGTGGTGCAGTGAGCAGCCAGAAAGCGCCCGGGGAGCTGGAGAATTAGGTTTGCACTCATAAACACCCCAAGGTGTGTAGTGGCCGGGGCGCGAACCGGCGTCCTTCGGGTCCCAAGTCGAAAGCCCTGCCACTACACCATCTTACATGTTCAATTCTATAAAAAAAGAAAAAGGGAAATTATTGTTACACTGACAGGTATACTGTAATTCAAAATCTACTTTGCTGATGAGTTTAACAATTGTCAAGGCAACATTTCTGAGTTATTTCATTAGTACATATTTCAATGATTACAAAATCCAACAAAGACTGCAGATTATTTTATGTAAAACATTTTGTTTGAAAAAAAGTTGTCTTGGATTTTAGTTTAGGTCAAACCAAGGAATGCAGACAAATGGTAAATGGTAAATGGAGCTTATTTATATAGCGCTTTCCAGCCCACTATGAGGGGCCCCAAAGCGCTTTACAATACCAACCATCCACCCATTCATACACACATTCATACTCCAGTAGCAGCAGACTGCTATGCAAGGCGCCATCCAGTCCTACCGGTAACAACTCGGGGTTAAGTGTCTTGCCCAGGGACACAACTACACATGGTGTGGGGAACTGGGATTCAAACCTCCAACCTTCCGATCGGGGGACGACTGCCATTACTACGCCATGGCTGCCCCACTAATAAGACAAGCATGAAGGCACTCAAAACAAAACTTAAATAAATAAAGACTGGTATGGCAGCAACATTACACCATACCTTTACACAAGGCACCACAGAGGACAACTACACTAGGCATGGAAATCAAAATAACAAACTGTAGAGCAGTGAGGGCTGACAGACTATATGGACTGAGATGTAGAGACAGTGTAGATACTTGGGCTTAATGACAACCAGGAACAGGTCAGAGTGGGCCAAGATAAAGTGATGACAACACAGAAAAAAAATAGATAAAAAGAAAGGAACATAACTAAACAAAAAAAAAACAATAAAGGGAGAACATGACTGAAAAAAGGTTAAGAAACAGAAACATTAATTTTAAATACAGAAAAAACGCACAATAACATGTAAAATATCTGGACTCAAGAAAACTTTAATTGTTTATAGAAACATGTTTTACAAACTACAGGTATGTCTATCTGACAAGACTTCAAATACTACAATTATTCTATTAACTTTTTTTTTCTTCAGACTGAAACTACTATATTCCTACAAAAACACATCAAAACCAGCTGAGCAACTGCCTTTACAATAAAAGTTAATTAAAAGCTACCTGATCTTTTTAGTCTTTGGCTTCTAGTTTGAAACCAGAATTCTAAGACTGCCAAACAAAACAAGTACTGCTGAAATTCCTCAAAGAAGAGATTGACATAAAGAAATCTGACCATAAAAAGTCAAATATGTAATGTTTAGTCTACAAATGTGGATGATATTAATATCTATATCAGTGTGGGATTCCTGGATTTTCTGTCTGTTTGTCACTCTTCATTCCACAGCCAATCACTCAACTCACCACACCTGCTGCCATTCTGAGGAGGCCTACTGTCTCACCTATTTAAGCAGCTGCCAGACACCTCTTCAGCGCTGGGACATCTTCTTCCATTCGGACCTTCCACGGGCCTGACTCCTCTGGTCTTCTCTAAGACGTCTTCATCCACGGGTCTCATCCTCTTTGGATTATTAGATGTTCCATCACCTCCTTCATCTACACCGTCCGGCTCACCAGCTCCTCTCTCCAATGGGACTCTCTCTCTCCACTGGCTGCAACCCCAGGAATCCCTCCTTCTACTCCCCTCCAGAACACCACCTGCAAAACAAAGTAAGAATTTCATTCCTTGTACTAAAGATTCAAAACCATCATATTACCTACGGCTATATACTCACCAACTCTCTCCCCTTCCTTTGCCGTTGCTCGAGTACTTTTGGTCTGCACTGTAAATAAACTTCACTTACCTTTTACCCTGCCTTGTCTCCTTACTTCCTTGGTCTGCTATTTGGGGTCGACGTTAAAACCAAACCTGATGGTATGTCCCAGACAATGGACCCCCCAGGCACGACTGAGGAAGTAAGGGGCCAGTTTGGGTCACCAGGAACTTCTGACAATTTTTCTTCAACGTTACAGCAGATTGTCACTCAGCAGCAAACCACCCAAAAGAACCTAGTGCAACTGGGGAGCATGGTGTCTTCTCTACAGAAGGAGTCGTCAACTCAAACAAAACCATATGAAGTTCCTCGTAAGGAACCAGACGTTCGTCCTTTGGAGTTTTTTTAAGGTAACACACGAATATGTGGCGGCTTCATTCTCTAATGCGAGTTGGCCTTTAAATGAGCTCCACTTACCTACGACTCTGACTTTGCTCGCATTACATACATTATAAGTGCACTGAAGGGTGAGAGGCTCCAATGGGCACAAGCCTTCCTCCGCCAACGTCCCGTCGACCGCTTGTCATACTCCATGTTTTTGAAGAACTTTCTCCAGGTGTTTGACCACCCTCTCCAACAGGAGGAAGCGGCCCAAAAACTGTTTACCTTACGTCAAGGAGGGGAAACTGTGGCGAAGTTTGCAATACACTTCCGCATCCTCGCTGAGGAGTCCGGATGGGGAGGAACAGCACTCCGTAGCGCATTCATTAAAGCTCTAAACCGCCAGATAAAAGATAAGCTAATTACTGGGGAGATTCCTTCCAACCTAGACGACGAAATTGCCTTGGCCATCCGCGTTGACAACCATGTTTGAGAGAGCCAACTCGAGGATGACTTCAACTCCCGTGAGTCTCTCGCTTCCGGAAGTTCCGCCCTCACAGCTCCCAAGTCTTTTTCCGAAGCGGAGCCGATGCAAATCGGAAAGACCCGAATCACCCCTGAAGAGCGATAGCGACGTCATGAGGCCAAAGCATGCATGTATTGTGGAAAGCAAGGACACCCAGTAAAAACATGCAGTTTACTGCTAAAAGCCAACGCCCGCCAGTAGGTAAGGGGATACTACTGGTGGGTACAACTTCTCTTTCTCCTAAAAACTTGACCTTGCCTGTGATACTCTGTTAATCATCCCATGTAGGCATTACTCAACTCTGGTGCAGAACAGAGCCTCATCAGCAGAGATCTAGTGGACAAACTACAGATTCCCACAACCGGTTTGGACCCATCCATTCCTGTCACCGTCATCACGGGACAACACATTTCGTCCATCTCTTTGAAAACATTAAAGATTAAATTTGTTGTCTCAGGAAATCACAGGGAGTCTGGTGAGTTTTTTTGTTTTTGACTCGCCCACATCTCAACTCGTACTAGGATACCCCTGGTTAAAGACTTACAATCCATGTATTAACTGGACAGAACAGAATTGAAAGATGGGGGGAGGAGTGTTCTTTAAAATGTCTCCATTCAGCCATCTCTCCCAGTTCACCTCCTCCATTGGTAAAAGAAAAGATCGACCTAACTAACGTGCCCACCACTTACCACTCTCTGGCACCGGTTTTTAGCAAACAACAAGCATTATCCTTACCTCGTCACAGACTCTACGACTACGCAATTGATTTACTTGCTGGTGCTCCACTACCTGCTAGTAGATTGTATAACATCTCAGGCCCTGAGAAGGGGACCATGACAGAGTATATTGAAGAGTCTCTTAAATCTGGTATTATCCGTCCATCCACATCTCCACTTGGGGCAGTTTTTTTTTTCTTCGTCTCAAAGAAAGACAAAACCCTCCGTCCGTGTATCGACTATCGGGGTCCGAATCAGATCACTATCAAAAACAAATATCCACTTCCTCTTATCGAATCTGTTTATGAACAGCTACAAGGTGAAACTGTCTTCACAAAGCTTGACCTTCGCAATGCTTATCATCTGGTCCGTATTTGCAAGGGGGGGCAAATGGAAAACTGCCTTTAAAAAAACACCTCTTGGACAAGAAAGTTCATACTCAATAATCCAGGTATCAAATCTGATAAGTCTCAATCTGGTCATCTGGACAGTTTCTTTTAGTCGAAACGTCTTGGACATTTTGGATACTTGGTCATGTCATGGTCAGCGGGCCCGCTGACCCTCTCCCTTTAGCCTGACCCTCTCCCTTTAGCCTGACCCTCTCCCTTTAGCCTGACCTCGCCTCCCTTTAGCCTGACCTCACACTTACTTCCCTCTGTGTTATTTTTGCCCCTTCTGTCCCCAGTCCTGTAGTTTGTCATATTTTTGCCCCTTCTGTCCCCAGTGTAGTTTTACCCTTCATCCCAGTAATGCCTGTCACCCTTCTTCTGCTCCTGTAGTTTAAACAATCATCCTAGTAATGCCTGTCACCCTTCCTCTGCTCCTGTCTTCCTCACCATGCCTTCCTGCTTAATCAGTTCATCTGTGCATGCCTCCCTGCTTAATCTTTATGTTCTTTGTTCTTTTGCCCTGCTGGTTTTTATTCTGCTCTTTGTGATCTGTTTCTTGTTGTGTTGTACTTTGTCTGTCGTTTCTTTTCACTTCCTCCTCTGTCTGCTTCAGTCCTGATTCTACTCTTCTGGGACCTCATGTATCAACGGTGCGTACGCACAAAAACCTTGCGTACGCCATTTTCCACGCAAAACTCCGTATGTATCAAAACGGAACTGAACGTGGAAATGTGCGCAGCCCCACGGCAAATCCAAGGTTGGCGCATTCGCCTTCCGTCCCAAACCTCATGAGTTCAATTCCCGCATGGTACAACGTTTAAAAATTTTTTTTTATTCATTCCAGATTTTAAAAAACACAAGAAAACTATTTACAAAACAACAAGAAATCTTCTGCTTCCTTTCATTTCATGTATGGTTTTATTTCTTGATTTTTTTTTAAAATAGTTTTCTTGTGTTCTTTAAATCTGGAATGAATAAAAAAAATGTTGTACCATGTGGGAATTGAACTCATGAGGTTTGGGATGTGGGAATTGAACTCATGAGGTTTGGGACGGAAGGCAAACGCGCTTCCCAGTGACCTATCTAGGCATGTTAGTATATCTTAGTCAACTTCTCGTTTGAAAGTGGGTGGTTCGTTCGAACCTCCCGAACCCCCCTTGCCTACGCGTGCCAAACAATACCTTTTTTCGTGCCTCTACCTCACTCAGAAGTGTCTCCAGTTCACAGTCCGTGAAGTTCCTCTTTTTTCCACGTTTCGACATGATTTGCAATAGAGCAATGACGACATTCCTCTGGTGCAGGGCATATTTAAATGAATTTGCATATTTATATGGAGGCGTGTCAAAGGCGGAGTCGGCCACTCTGTCATGTGCGCTCAATTCCACGTTGATTGTGATGTACAAAAGCAATGTGCGTGGATTCCGGCGTACGCACAGTTTGATACATCTGGATTTTTTGTGCGTACGTCGTTTTCTGGATTTGACCGTACGTCACTTTTCAGTAAGAAGTCCACGCAAGTCTTTGTACATGAGGCCCCTGCTCCTCATGTCATTGTTTGTGTTTTCCTACTGTTTTGTTTTTTCAGCCATCTGTCATGTCTCACAGCGACTCCTTTCAGTCAACTGTTCACCACACCCCTTCTGCCTCTGCCTAGCAATCAAGTTATTCCTCCCACCTGTTCAGCTCAGCATTTAAGGTGCTTTCCTCTACCTGCAGTTGTCGAGTCATTGTTGTATTTTTGGTTCCAGCTCTGATCACAGACATCACGGTCCTTCTCTGTTCCTAGCTGAACCCTTACCCATCCTGTTTGCCTGCCTAAATCTTAGTTTGAAAGTTTTGCCGCCACGCCGGCTTTTTGTTTTGTGTTGTTTGAAAATAAATAAGTTTTAGTTTAAACATATATCTCCTGCTTCATCATCCTGCTTGCTCTTTGGGTTCAAACCTAAACGGATCGTGACAGAATGACTCGACCAACTGAACCCAATGGTAAGATGATCACCTTGTTCGAGTTTTTTTCCCGTGAGGCTGAGAAGACTGCCCGGAGGGAGAGAGAGGAGGAGAGGAAAGATCTGTTCAGGGGTACCCACCTGGCTATAAAGCCTGTTTCCTCCTGTCCACCTCGGTGGCTTCATGATGGACCTTCAGAGGAGGAACCAGACACTGATGAGGAGTACTGGTTCCCCTCTGCTCCATGCTCACGCCACCGAGGACAGAGGAGTCGACGACGGTCTCAGCTCGGCTCTCGCTCGCAGGAGGAGCGTGGGGGGATGTTGCTGGAGGGGCAGTACAGCCCTGATTCACCAGAGGTGCAGAAACGTTGGCAGGCTTATGTGGAGGCAAGGTACCTGCGTTCGCCCAGCCATGAGGAGGTCCAGACGGTCGCTCCTCACACCTGCCTACCTGAGGGGGTCACTTCACCGGCTCTCTTGACTCCTCCACCACCTGCTGAAGCTTTGGCACCTCCACCTCCCACCTGTCCGACTTCTCGCCGCCGCAGAAGGAGAGGTCGGCGTGGGACCCAGACCGTCTCTCTGTCCGAGTCACCCATCCCTGCTCCCGAGGCTCCTCAGACCTCAATGTTTTCCGCTGCCGCTGCAGGGGCTTCACTGACCTTCAAGTCGCCCGCTGCCGCCGTAGGGGCTCCACAGACCATCATGTCGCCCGCTGCCGCCGCAGGGGCTCCACAGACCTTCATGTCGCCCGCTGCCACCGTAGGGGCTCCACAGACCTTCATGTCGTCCGCTGCTGCCGCAGGGGCTCCACAGACCTTCATGTCGCCCGTTGCCGCCGCAGGGGCTCCACAGACCTTCATGTCGCCCGCTGCCGCCGCAGGGGCTCCACAGACCTTCATGTCGCCCGCTGCCGCCGCAGGGGCTCCACAGACCTTCATGTCGCCCGCTGCCGCCGCAGGGGCTCCACAGACCTTCATGTCGCCCGCTGCCGCCGCAGGGGCTCCACAGACCTTCATGTCGCCCGCTGCCGCCGCAGGGGCTCCACAGACCTTCATGTCGCCCGCTGCCGCCGCAGGGGCTCCACAGACCTTCATGTCGCCCGCTGCCGCCGCAGGGGCTCCACAGACCTTCATGTCGCCCGCTGCCGCCGCAGGGGCTCCACAGACCTTCATGTCGCCCGCTGCCGCCGCAGGGGCTCCACAGACCTTCATGTCGCCCGCTGCCGCCGCAGGGGCTCCACAGACCTTCATGTCGCCCGCTGCCGCCGCAGGGGCTCCACAGACCTTCATGTCGCCCGCTGCCGCCGCAGGGGCTCCACAGACCTTCATGTCGCCCGCTGCCACCGCAGGGGCTCCACAGACCTTCATGTCGTCCGCTGCCGCTGCAGGGGCTCCACAGACCTTCATGTCGCCCGTTGCCGTCGCATGGGCTTCACTGTCCTTCATGTCGCCCACTGCCGCAGCAGGGGCTCCACTGACCTTCATGTCACCCGCTGACGCCGCATTGGCTCCACAGACCTTCATGTCGCCCGTTGTCGCCGCAGGGGCTCCACACACCTTCATGTCGCCCGCTGCCGTCGCAGGGGCTCCACAGTCCTTCACGTCGCCTGTTGCTGCCGCAGAGACCACTGTTATTATCCAACAGTTCGAGAGACTACTTAATGCTACTACCAAAAACCCTGATCCCCATTATAAACTCAAGACATATTCCATCATGGAGCATTTAATTACAACTAGTGGTTTCATGCCAAACCCAGGCCTCACTCAACTATTGACTTTAGTTAAGACGGCAAGTAAAGAATTAGCCTCCTTATTGTCTACTGCTGAGCCTGAAACCTCCACGTTGCCCGCTGTTGCAGGGGCTCCACAGCTCTTCATGTTGGCTGCTGCTGAGGAGGCCCCACAGCTCTTCACATCGGCTGCTGAAGAGGAGGCCCCACAGCTCTTCATGTCGGCTGCTGCAGAGGAGGCCCCACAGCTCTTCACGTCGGCTGCTGCAGACGAGGCCCCACAACTCTGTGCCATGGGCTCTGAACCTGTCACTGAAGCCTCATCATTGGCATCCAACCACGTATCGGCTGCGGCAGGACTCCCATCTGACCCAGCAGTTGTCAGCACCTCCCTCTCTGGTCCAGCAGTTGACAGCACCTCCCTCTCTGGTCCAGCCGTTGCCAGCACCTCCCTCTCTGGCTCAGCGGCTGCCAGCACCGCCCTCTCTGGCTTAGCGGCTGCCAGCACCACCCTCTCTGACCCAGCAGCTGCCTGCACCTCCCTCTCTGGCCCAGCAGCTGCCAGCACCTCCCTCTCTGGCTCAGCGGCTGCCAGCACCGTCCTCTCTGGCTCAGCAGCTGCCAGCACCTCCCTCTCTGGCTCAGAAGCTGCCAGCACCTCCCTCTCTGGCTCAGCGGCTGCCAGTATCGCCCTCTCTGGCTCAACGGCTGCCAGCATCGCCCTCTCTGGCCCAGCAGCTGACAACATCGCACTCTCTGGCCCAGCATCTGCCAGCGTCGCCCTCTCTAGCTCAGCAGCTGCCAACATCGCCCTCTCTGGCCCAGCAGCTGCCAGCACCGCCCTCTCTGGCCCAGCAACTGCCAGTACCGCCCTCTCTGGCCCAACTGCTGCCAGCCTCGCCTTCTCTGGCCCAGCTGCGGTCAGCCTCGCCCTCTCTGGCCCAGCTGCTGTCAGCCTCGCCCTCTCTGGCCCAGCTGCTGTCAGCCTCGCCCTCTTTGGCCTAGCTGCTGTCAGCATCGCCCTCTCTGGCCCAGTTCTGCCCTACTTCGAACTCTGGTCCGGCTCTGGCCGTCCGCCCAAACCCTGGTCACGCTCTGGAAGGTCCCTGGGACGTCCGCCTGAACTTTGGCCTTGCTCTGGATGGCCCTCGGGCTGTCCCTTGTTTTTGCACGTAGCCCAGGGCCGTTTATGTGTTGTACTTCTGTTCTGGTTTTTCCTTGCTCCCAGGTTTGGTCCTGTCAGTTTTTGTTTAGGTTTCTTGCCCTCTGTCCTTGTGATTGCCCTCTCTACACGCCCTGTTCTAGCTTGGGTCCTTTTATTGGAAGGTCCGTCCGGATGCCGGACCTTAACGGGGGGGCTATGTCACGGTCAGCAGGCCCGCTGACCCTCTCCCTTTAGCCTGACCCTCTCCCTTTAGCCTGACCCTCTCCCTTTAGCCTGACCCTCTCCCTTTAACCTGACCTCGCCTCCCTTTAGCCTGACCTCACACTTACTTCTCTCTGTCTTATTTTTGCCCCTTCTGTCCCCAGTCCTGTAGTTTGTCATATTTTTACCCCTTCTGTCCCCAGTGTAGTTTTACCCTTCATCCCAGTAATGCCTGTCACCCTTCTTCTGCTCCTGTAGTTTAACCATTCATCCTAGTAATGCCTGTCACCCTTCCTCTACTCCTGTCTTCCTCACCATGCCTTCCTCAGTTCATCTGTGCATGCCTCCCTGCTTAATCTTTATGTTCTTTGTTCTTCTGCCCTGCTGGTTTTTATTCTGCTCTTTGTGATTTGTTTCTTGTTGTGTTGCACTTTGTCTGTCATTTCTTTTCACTTCCTCCTCTGTCTGCTTCAGTCCTGATTCTACTCCTCTGCTCCTCATGTCATTCTTTGTGTTTTCCTACTGTTTTGTTTTTTCAGCCATCTGTCATGTCTCACAGCCACTCCTGTCAGTCAATTGTTCACCACACCCCTTCTGCCTCTGCCTAGCAATCAAGTCATTCCTCCCACCTGTTCAGCCTAGCAATCAAGTCATTCCTCCCACCTGTTCAGCTAAGCATTTAAGGTGCTTTCCTCTACCTGCAGTTGTCGAGTCATTGTTGTATTTTTGGTTCCAGCTCTGATAACAGACATCCCAGTCCTTCTCTGTTCCTACCTGAATTCTTACCCATCCTGTTTGCCTGCCTAAATCTTAGTTTGAAAGTTTTGCCGCCACGCCGGCTTTTTGTTTTGTGTCGTTTGAAAATAAATAAGTTTTAGTTTAAACATATCTCCTGCTTCATCATCCTGCCTGCTCTTTGGGTTCAAACCTAAACGGATCGTGACAGGTCATGCACTTTGGGTTGACTAATGCCTCGACAGTTTTCCAAGCTCTTGTTAACGACGTACTATGGGATTTTCTTCAGGTCTTTGTTTTTGTTTACCTAGATGACATCTTGATCTACTCCAAAGATGAGACATAACACACTCGACACATCAAAGTGGTCCTTCAATGATTATTGGAAAATCAGCTGTTTGTTAATGCCGAAAAGTGTAAGTTCCACAAATCTTCTGTCACCTTCTTGGGATTTATCTTTGAGAGAGGACATGTGATGTCTGACCCGGACAAGACTACAGCTGTGGTGGATTGGCCTGTGCCTTCTAATAGGAAGCAGCTACAGCGATTCCTGGGGTTTGCCAACTTTTACATGCGCTTTATTAGGAACTACAGCAAGGTGGCCATCCCTCTCACACAACTCACCTCTACCCGTGTACAGTTTGCCTTGACTGCTGAAGCCGAAACTTATTTTTCTACCCTGAAACATCTTTTCTCTACAGCTCCTATCTTATCTCATCCGGATGTTTCGAAACAATTCATCGCTGAGGTCGACGTCTCTGACGCCGGAGTGGGGGCAACCCTTTCACAACGGTCGTCCGATGATGGGAAACTCCACCCGTGTACCTTCTTCTCCCATCGCCTGTCTTCTGCTGAGGCAAACTACAACATGGGTGAACTACAACATGGGTGACCGTGAACTGTTGGCCATTAAGCTGGCTTTGGAGGAATGGAGACACTGGTTGGAGGGTTCAGAACTTCCCTTCATCGTCTGGACAGACCACAAGAACCTGGCCTATCTTCAGGGAGCGAAGAGACTCAACGCCCGACAGGCCAGGTGGTCTTTGTTTTTTGCTCAATTCAATTTCTCGATTTCCTATATTCCAGGATCTCGTAATGTCAAGCCAGATGCCCTTTCTCGACAATTTTCCTCGGTCGAGGGTCCCGAGACTCCAGACGACATCCTCCCGTCTTGTTGCATGGTGGGTGCTGTGACTTGGCCAATAGAGAAGGACATCTTGGAGGCCCAAAGAACCGAACTTGACCCTGGCTCGGGTCCTTCTGGGAGATTGTTCGTTCCCGTCTCCATGGTGAGCAAAGTTCTGGTCTGGCTCCACACTGCCCGGTTCTCCTGTCACCCCGGCATCCGGCGCATGCTCCACCTGACCAAAGCGTCCTTTTGGTGGCCAACTCTTCAGAAGGACGTTAAGGAGTTTGTCTTGGCCTGCCCTGTCTGCGCTTGGAACAAACACAACAACCAGCCCCCCACTGGTCTCCTCCTTCCTCTCTCAATCCCCAACCGTCCTTGGTCCCACATTGCCTTGGATTTCATCACCGGTCTCCCGGTCTCCAATGGTAACACTGTCATTTGCACCATTGTTGATCATTTTTCCAAGTCTGCGCATTTCATACGCTTCCTAAACTTCCGTCTGCTCTTGAGACTTCCCAGGTCATCACGGAACACGTTTTCCACTTCCATGGCATACCTTAGGACATTGTGTCTGATCCTGGCCCACAGTTCGTCTCCCAGGTCTGGCGGGGGTTCTGTGCTTCGCTTGGGGCACATGTCAGTCTCTCCTCGGGTTACCACCCGCAATCCAACCGGCAGACGGAGAGATGCAACCAGGATCTGGAGGCCATACTGCGGTGTGTGATCGATTCCAACCCGTCTTCCTGGAGCCAGCATCTTCCGTGGATCGAATACACCCACAATTCCCAGACCTCGGCTGCCACTGGACGGTCTCCATTCGAGCTGGCCTTGGGATTCTCTCCTCCTCTTTTTCCTTCGCAGGAGGCTGATGTGGGCGTTCCCTCGATCCACCTCCACATCAGACGCTGTCGTCGGGTTTGGCGCCAGACGACGGCGGCTCTGGCGAGGACTTCTGAGCAGAATGAACGTTTTGCTAACAGACACCGCTCCAGGGCTCCCAAATACAGGATAGGTCAGAAGGTTTGGCTCTCAACCAAGGACATCACTTTGAAGGACACTCCTCGGAAGCTTTCGCCTAGGTTCATAGGTCCTTTCCCTGTAGTGAAGGTGATCAACAGGTCGGCGGTGAGACTCCAGCTCCCGCCGTTGATGAGGATACACCCGACCTTCCACGTATCCCGCTTCAAACCTGTTGCCACCAGCCCTCTCCAGCCCGCAAATGGTCTTCCTACTCCCCCCTTGCTTGATTGACAGCATTCATGCTTTCACCGTCAGCCGTCTCCTGGATGTGCGACGCCGGGAAGTTCAGTATCTGGTGGATTGGGAGGGTTACGGTCCTGAACGCTCCTGGGTCTCTAGGTCCCGCATTTTGGACCCGGGTCTCATCGCCTCTTTTTTCAGGGCTCACCCTGATAAGAGACTTTGATCGCCGTGGGGTGATCCTTGAGGGGGAGGCACTGTGGGATTCCTGGTTTTTCTGTCTGTCACTCTTCATTCCATAGCCAATCACTCAACTCATCACACCTGCTGCCATTCTGAGGAGGACTACTGACTCACCTATATAAGCAGCTGCCAGACACCTCTTCAGCGCTGGGACATCTTCTTCCATTCGGACCTTCCACGGGCCTGACTCCTCTGGTCTTTAAGACTTCTTCATCCACGGGTCTCATCTTCTTTGGATTATTAGATGTTCCATCACCTCCTTCATCTACACCGTCCGGCTCACCATCTCCTCTCTCCAACGGGACTCTCTCTCTCCACTGGCTGCAACCCCAGGAATCCCTCCTTCTACTCTCCTCCAGAACACCTCCTGCAAAACAAAGTAAGAATTTCAATCCTTCAACTCAAGATTCAAAACCATCATATTACCTACGGATATATACTCACCAAAGGTGGGCATATGAACGCTAGGGACCGCTAATGCGCTAATCCGCTTACAGCAGACCTAATGTTTTTGTCAGCGTAACAGCGGAGTGACTAACTTTTATAATTCATAAGCGGATTTGTGCTATTTTTATTTAAAATGCAGTACCGCTAATAACTAATTATCTATCAGTAAAAACGAATAAACTTATTTATAGGCTCTTATGCTGGCTCCGTAGCTGCTTGTTTTGCCTTTTTCCCCTCCCTCACCGTAAAGAGCAGAGAGGAGGGAGGGTTGGAGGGGGAGCAGAGGGGAGAACAGACACGGATCTACCATGTAGGCAAATGATGCCGTTGCTTGGGGCTCCCAATCAGCAGGGGCCCCGCCCCGGCCAGTCACCTACATCACTAACATTGCTCATGCTTGTTAATGTACATTTAACATAAAAATAATTATAGTTACGATGAAAACGATCATTAAACGCAATACAAAAACCGGTCGATTTCTGTATCCCCCTACTAAAAATGGACTATTCCATCTTGACATCTTCCGGGTCAGAGGTGAACTCGGGGGCTAATTCTGTGGCTAGCTGGTTGTGCTGGGTTTCTTGGATAAATCCGCAGAGAACCCCGCTGTTTCAAGCCAAATTAACGCGGCCGGAGGATTTTATTGTGTGTTTTGTGTCAACCACTCGACGGTGAGTCGTTAGTTTTATGTATTTGGGTTACTTTTATGTATAAATGCGGTGGCGACACACCCGTGTATTTGAGATTTAAAAGTGGTCTTAGGGATTAAAAGATCATTCTCTTTTTTGTTAATTTCGTGGCCGAATAGAATATATGTACGTAAAGTATTAAATAAATCCTTTGATTTTTGTAATTTCATCCTTTTAGGATCATTTTAGTTACTTTTCAGTTGGCAGTGTAGTGCAAATATTGCATAACGCTGCCGGCTACCAATTGTCGAATATAAATAGCGGATTAGATTAGCTTCCCCTAATTTTCATAAGACATTTGTGCTTTTGAAATTGTGGACCTAAAAAAATTTATAAGCGTTTTAGAAATTGTGGAACTAATTTTTTGATTAGCGTTGCCCACCACTGATACTCACCAACTCTCTCTCCTTCCTTTGCAGCTGCTCGAGTACTTTTTGTCTGCACTGTAAATAAACTTCACTTACCTTTTACTCTGCCTTGTGTCCTTACTTCCTTGGTCTGCTATTTGGGGTCGACGTTAAAACCAAACCTGATAATCAGCAGTGAAGTATTCAGAAATAAATGTTTATGGTTTACTCCAATAAACATCTGCTTCTCCACATCGAGAGGAGCCAGTTGAGGTGGCTCGGGCATCTGGTTAGGATGCCTCTTGGACGCCTCCCTGGGGAGGTGTTCCGGGCATGTCCCACCGGGAGGAGGCCCAGAGGAAGACCCAGGACACGCTGGAGGGACTATGTTTCTCGGCTGGCCTGGGAACGCCTTGGGATTCCCCCAGAGGAGCTGCTCCAAGTGGCTGGGGAGAGGGAAGTCTGGGCCTCCCTACTTAGGCTGCTACCCCCGCGACCCGACCTCGGATAAGCGGACGAAAATGGATGGATGGATGGACGTTTACTCCAATGACAGTAAGTCATATGAGCTGGACCCGTCAATACGGGCTGGAGAAAAAAAGACATAAATCTTAGTAGTTTTATGTTAAAGAAATATTGTAAATAAAGTTCAGCTAAAAAAATAAAAGATGAAGAAAACCTAATAGGCAAATGTGCAGTAAATCTCTCTCTTTTTTTTCTCTCCCTCTCAAATAAACTTTCATGCTAAAATAAAAATGGAAAAAGAAAGCATCTCTGCTCTGGTCAGCATGTCAGGTTGCTCGCTTGTGTCAGGCTGTCGGGTGGCAGTGAACCTGTGAATGACTGATCACTAGACTTAGTGTAAAGAGAGGTGATGCCAAAACATACTCCTCTGTGAAAAAAGGCTGTGGTTATACGTCATTCAAAGCTGGCTGTGATCTTTTGTCAAATCAAACAGCTACACCAACAAAACTGAAAAGACAGTAGAAGCCTGTTGCTACGCTGGTCAGAATACAGTGTA
>JBBPBX010011165.1:21773-36699 GCA_038048925.1 Garcialebias charrua | reverse complement strand
CACACACACACACACACACACACACACACACACACAATAAAATATTTATGTACCCATTAAAAACTGCACTTTCAAGATCAAAACAAACAATCAAACAAACAAACAAAACAAACAAAAAAACAAGAATAGTACTAATCTTATGCAAGGTTTGGAAGTTTGACATGTTTGTGCTTTGATGTTGAATTTGTTTTTGTTAGTTTGAAAACTTCATCCGTCCCTGTGGTCAGCAAATGCAGCATTAGCAACAGAAGCACCACTCAGCTGAAGTATATCTCTGTTTATCGTAGGTACCAGCATACTCATAGGTACAGTGGTTGTTGAAATTTTGTGAAGCCTTTAGATTTTTCTCTGTTTCTGCATAAATTTGACATAAAACATCAGATGTTCACAGAATCCTAAAAGTAGATCAAGAGAAACCAGTTAAACAAAATATTTATTTATTTATTATTTATTTATTGAGGAAAATGATCCATTTTTTTCCCCTGAGTGGTTAAAGTATGACAACATTTGCTTTCAGTATTTCAGTTCATGGACAGATGTCCTGCCATTTTCCTTTACAAATTTCTGATATAATTCAGAATTCATTTTTCCATCAATGGTGGCAAGCCGTCCTGGCCCAGATGCAGCAAAACAGGCCCAAACCTTGATACTACCACCACCATGTTTCACAGATGGGGTAAGGTTCTGATGCAGGAATGCAGTGTTCTCCTTTCTCCAAATATAATGCTTTGAATTTAAACCAATCCGTCCACAAAACTTTCTTCCAACAGCCTTCTGGCTTGTCCACATGATCTTTATCAAACTGCAGATGAGCAGCCATGTTCTTTTTGGAGAGCAATGGCTTCCTCCTTCTACCCTGCCATGCACACCATTGTTGTTCTGTGTTCTCCTGATGGTGAACTCATGAACGGTAATATAGACCAATGTAAGAGAGGTCTTCAGTTGATTAGAAGTTATCCTTTGTGAGCTTGCTGGCTATTACACGCCTTGCTCTTGGAGTGATCTTTGTTGGTCCACCACTCCTGGGGAGGGTAAACTAACAGTCTTGAATTTCTTCCATTTGTACACAATCTGACTGTGGATTGTTGGAGTCCAAACTCTTTAGAGATGGTTTTGTAACATTTTCCAGTCTGTTGAGCATCAGCAAAAAAATTTCGGAGGTCCTCAGAAATCCCCTTTGTTCCTGCTATGATGCACTTTCACAAACATGTGAAGAGCAGATTTTGATAGATTAAATCAAACAGGGTGCCCACTCACACCTGATCATCTTCTCACTGATTGAAAACACCTGACTCTAATTTCACCCTCAAATTAACTGCTAATCCTAGAGCAGGGGTCACCAACCATTTTGAAACTGAGAGCTACTTTGTGGGTACGGAGTCATACAAAGGGCACCAGTTTGATAAACTCTTCGGAAATAACAAAGCGTAAATTGAAAAAAAAATGTATAATAAACATAATTTTAAGAACATATTTTTAAGATAGACATTTTAAAATATATATAAATATTAAAAAAAGAAAAACAACTGAATAAAATAAAATTTTAAATGCAGCTTAGTAAGGAGTTGTGCTATTTTTAGAACTGGTCCGCGGGCACCTCAAATGGTCCTTGGGGGCGACTGGGTGCCCACAGTGACCCCTGTCCTAGAGGTTCACATACTTTTGCCACTCACAAATGTACTTTTGGATCATTTCCCACAATTAATCAATGTTCAACGTATAATATTTTTGTATCATTTGTAATTCTCTCTGGGTTCTCTTTATCTACGTTTAGGACTTGTGTAAAAATCTGACTAATAATAATAATAATAATAATGAATTCAATTTATAACGCACTCTTCATTAATGAAAATCTCAAAGTGCTACAAGGAGCAACAGAATTAAATGTCAATAAAACAAATAATAAAACAATTAAAATCAATAACAATATCAGCTAAGATCAAAAGTAGAATCATGAGGAGGTAGAGTATGCTTGGTCGAAAAGAAAGGTCTTCAAGTCGCTCTTAAAGTCAACCACAGACTGTGGGGCTCTTAGACAGTCAGGAAGAGAGTTCCACAGGCGGGGGGCAGCCACACTGAAAGCCCGGTCTCCCATGGTCCTTAATTTGGTTCTCGGAATGTGAAGGAGATTGCTGTTCTGTGACCGCAGCGAGCGGGTGGATGAGTATGGAATAAGAATATCCTTCAGATAATCTGGTGAAGTTCCGTGTAAGCATTGATGTGTAATGAGAGCAGTTTTGTACTGAATTCTGTAGGCGACAGGAAGCCAATGAAGGTTATGGAGAATGGGCGTAATATGTTCAAATTTACGAACTCTCAACAAGATCCTTGCTGCACTGTTTTGAATATATTGAAGTTTCTGAAGGTTTTTGCCAGGGATTCCAATAAACAGGGAGTTGCAGTAGTCGAGCCTGGAGGAGACAAAAGCATGGACGAGCTTCTCAGCATCGGAAAAAGTTAGGGATGGGCGAAGTCTGGAGATGTTTCGAAGATGGAAGAAGCAAGTTTTAAACAAATGCTTAATGTGATTTTCAAATGTAAGATTGGAGTCCATTTTTATTCCAAGATTAGTAACAGAGGTGGAGAGGGGGATGTCTTGTCCAGAAAAGGAAAGTGTTGTTATAGGAGATGTTTGTACCTGGTGAGGGGTGCCAATCAGTATGGCCTCAGTCTTGGAGCAGTTTAATTGAAGAAAGTTCTGATTCATCCATGCCCTAATTGCCTCCAGGCAGGCAGAGAGGGCAGTGAGTGAAGATGGAGATGACAAGGTGGAAGATGAGGATGCTCCAGTCCTGATGTAAAGCTGTGTATCGTCGGCATAACAGTGAAAAGAAATGTTGAACTGATTAATAATTTGACCTAAAGGCAGCATGTAAAGGGAAAACAGCAGGGGCCCCAGAACTGACCCCTGAGGGACACCACAGGAGACACCAACTGTCTGGGACGTGGCGTTGCCAAGACTAACACATTCCAGCCTATTGGAGAGGAAAGATTTGAACCAGTCCAGGACTGTGTCGCAGAGACCGACCTCCACATGAAGACGGTGGAGGAGGATACTATGGTCCACAGTGTCGAAGGCTGCAGTGAGGTCAAGGAGGACAAGGATGGAGGGAGAGCCAGTGTCAGCAGCCAAGAGGACATCATTGGTAACCCTCAGCAATGCAGTCTCTGTACTGTGAGCTGCCCTGAATCCAGACTGGAACTTCTCATACAGAGAGTGTTGTTGTAGGTGATCCTGCAGCTGAGCAGCAACAGCTTTTTCCAGCACTTTAGACAGAAAAGGGAGGTGTGAAATTGGGCGGTAATTATGTTTCAGGTCATATTTGTGCAGAAATATATACAATTCTAAAGGCTTCACAAACTTGCAAGCAACACTAGATGCTTTGTCAAGGTTAATGCTCAGCTTAGTAATTAAAAAAATATAATCTTACTTTACTTCACTCATTCAAATCAAATACAATTGTAATTTTATAATTACAGCTCTGCTTTATTATATCCAAGTAGGTAAAAAAAAGTAGCTAGGCCTCCCATAAACATTATTCTTTTTTAAGACAAAACGTCACAGACTATGAGACTGTGAGCTCACAGTTTCTGATAGAGGAAATTTGCAAACTGAGGTGTACCGCAAACCCACCCACACAGACCAGTATTTACAGTTTGACTCCCATCACCCTCTGGAGCACAAGTTAGGAGTCATCAGGACTCTGTACCACAGAGCAGACAGCGTCCCCACTAACTCAGGAGCCAGACAGAAGGAGAAATCACACACAAAACAGGCTCTAGAGAAATGTGGATATCCTAACTGGGCCTTCCTGAAAGCAGAGAAGAAACCCAAACAGGACTCTAGCCAGCCATCAGGTGAAAAGAAGGAACCCAGACCCAGACCAGTGGTCATCCCGTATGTTGTGGGAGTTTCAGTGAGACTGAGACGTTTATTTTCTAAACACAGCGTCCCAGTGGCTTTCAAACCCCAAAATACATTACGACAAAGACTGATTCTGTCATGATCCGGGCAGGAGCTGGATTCGCTGGAACGCCAAGGTCGGTTCTAGCTGGAATCTGGACCGGCCGGCGTGGAAGGATGGACCCAAAGCAGGAGGACCAGATGGTTTGGAGAGACAAAAATGACAATTAGTGAACTGCACTAACATCATACAGGATGAATTGCTGGAGAGGGAGCAAACACTTACCAGGCCCCCAAAGGGGACCCTTGGTGCAGACAAAGCAGGAGCCCGAGAGCAGGTGGAGCAGACCAGCAGAATCATGACACCATGGAAGGACAATGCTCAATTAACGTCATGTGCAAGGACTTGCCACTGCAGCCTCAGGAAACCAGCTCCTTCTCATGTGAAGTCAAAAACACAACTGCCTCTCCTGAGAAACTCAGAGACTAAATACTAGTCACTAATGAGACCAGAGGAAGACACCTGTGGACAATTAAGAAGAGAATCAGGTGAGGAACAGGTGACATCCTCACATACCCCCCCCCTTCCACGGATGTCTCACGACATCCAAAAAGAGAAATAAGGAGGAGGACTGGAACGGCGCCCATGGAAGGGCGAAGAGGATTTTTAAAATTTTATTATTTTTATTAAATTTTTATTTATGCTCTCCAGCGCCCATGGAAGAGTGAGGATAACCTGGCGCAGCGCCCATGGAAGAGAGAGGATAACCTGGCGCAGCGCCCATGGAAGAGCGAGAAGGACCCAATGTCTACGTCTCCAACACCCATGGAAGAGCGAGGAGGAACCCACGTAGAGAGGGTTTCATTTTTTTGTTTTGTTTGTTTGTTTAGTTTTGTTTTGTTTGCTCCCCAGAGTCCATGGAAGAGCGAGAAGAACAATGCCAACGGAGGAACCAGGACTACTTCTCCAGCACCCATGGAAGAGCGAGGAGGGCAGCACTACGTTACCCACTGAAAGACAGGAACTCCTCCTGCTGGGTCTTCTTATGATCTTATATGAGCATTCTGTCATGATCTGGGCAGGAGCTGGATTCGCTGGAATGCCAAGGCCGGTTCTAGCTGGAATCTGGACAGGCCGGCGTGGAAGGAGGGGCCCAAAGCAGGAGGACCAGATGGCTCGGCGAGACAAAAATGACTATTAGTGAACTGCACTAACATCATACAGGATGAATTGCTGGAGAGGCAGCAAAAACTTACCAGGCCCCCAAAGGGGACCCTTGGTGCAGACGAAGCAGGAGCCCGTGGGAGAGCAGGTGGAGCAGACCAGCAGATCATGACACCATGGAAGGACAATGCTCAATTAACGTCATGAGCAAGGACTTGCCACTGCAGCCTCAGGAAACCAGCTCCTTCTCATGTGAAGTCAGGAACCCAACTGCCTCTCCTGAGAAACTCAGAGACTAAATACTAGTCACTAATGAGACCAGAGGAAGACACCTGTGGACAATTAAGAAGTGAATCAGGTGAGGAACAGGTGACATCCTCACAGATTCATCCCAAAGATCCAGTCCCCCGGTACAAACAGAGTAATATTGTGTGTGCTGTTCAGTGTCAGGAGGGCTGTGATCAGTCTTATATCGGGGAAACTAAACAGCCACTGGCCAAAAGGATGGCCCAGCACAGAAGATCAACATCATCAGGTCAGGACTCTGCAGTCTACACTCATCTCCAGGCCAGCGGTCACTCTTTCAGGGATGAAGATGTTCACATCCTTGATAGAGAGGAACGATGGTTTGAGAGAGGAGTAAAGGAGGCCATCTTTGTGAAAAGAAACCGTCCATCATTAAACAGGGGTGGAGGCCTCCAGGTTTAACTGTCCCCCTCTTACAATGTTGTTATTGCTAGTTTCACTCAGCCCCTTGTGAATAGCAAACAACCATCAGGGTGCTAATGATCCATCATTAGGCTGATGGTCCTCCTTGATCATGTGAGCAGCTAGTTTCGGCTGTCATCAGCAAACTGGTTAATCCACTGTGAGAAGGTGCTATTTATAAGACTGAGCTGAATACAGCACCTCAGACTGAAGAAGTCTTTCAGAGGAAAGATGAAAGTTTCTACATGTTTTTTTTTTTGTTTGTTTTTTTGAATGTCCAGAGGACCAGACTTAACTTTTTTAGGATTTTCTGCCTGGATTATTGAGCATGCATCAGGATATCTGCAGACGATTGTTATTTAACACAATCCAATGCTTTTTTATCTTATATTATAACTTTAACCTGTCTTGCACAATCAAGCCATATACCACCTTCAACTATCAAAAAGTACTAAAGTTTTTAGAGCACAAGGTAAGTTACAATGAACGGTAGGACAGTTAACAGCTGTTCTGGAGCCTAATGCCATGTTTAGTTTGTATTTGTGAAATTGTCTTTTGTGCGCTGAAGATTAAAAAAAAAGTTCATATTTGTATTAGCCTTGTCTTGTCTCTCTGTGAATGTGCTATTTATGAAAAGTCATAGATAATAGGCATTCTGAACAGAGCCATGCAACCATTCTGACCAAGTATTGTTCTGAAATTGTTATTTTAGCAGGTCACTGTCAGACATGTCAAATGTGTTGTTCACAGGCTTTACTGACCTACATGTAGTCCAGATAGGTCTCCTGGAAACCATTCAAAGCATCGAATAGAAGGAAAATCTGCTGATGAGACTGTTGAGCTGTTAGACTTTTGGACAGAGTACTAACAACAGGCACATTGTCAGACAAAAAACCCCAGCTGTTGAAAGGAACAAAATAATGTTGCTTGGCAACAAGGATACTTTTTTTAATTATTAAAAAATATATTTTTAGACAAATTTACTGACAGTCATACCATTAAAAACATGGCAAACTAAAATACATGTAGCCTGAAAAGTTGAGTGACAGTTTTTACACATCAATATAACAGAGGAATGCTGTAGCGTTTGCACTTATGTACTCTTTTCATTTAATTGATCATAATGTTTAGAAGATGGGTTTGTTAAGACTCTTTTGTGCCCCTGTCTCTTTTCGTGGCCTGAGGTGACCAGCATATCGACCCACACTCTTACACCCTGCAGGCAGCGTTATTGGATTAGATTTAGGAAACCAGCAGCATAAGGTCAGCTGCTGCCTTGAGTCCTCTTTGCACACTTGCAAATCAGACACAAGCCATAAGAGACAATCTGACTTTCTCATCTTCTCTCCAACAAGTAGGGATTAGAATACAGTGTATCTTCATAGATGCACACTACAGCAGTTGCCAAATAATATCACAACTGGATAATGGGTGGCTCTCTTGAAATGTTATGCATTTACCATACTGAACGAAAATGCAGCTGTTAAAATTTAGATGAATAAAATGTATATGCTTTACTGAATGTGACCTAATGAATTAATGTTGGCATCTATTTTTTTTTCTTCTCAGTTTTGTTTTGGAGTATTTTGTATTTTACGATTGGGTTTGTTTTGGTTGTGTGACTGTTGTGTTTTAGTTGTGCTAATTGTGTTCAATACTTTGAGTTTCCTTTGCGTCATCACTCATTCCACAGTCAGTTTCTGCTCCCTTAGGCTACTTTCACATTGCAGGCAAAAACGTCTCAAATCGGATTTGTTTTGCCCATATGCAATTTATATTGGTTTTTTTAGATGAAAGTCTGAACCTGACACATATATATATATATAAATATATTTAAGTCTGACCCAGGCTTTTTTCATATGTGGTACTAAATCCGATACACATCCAGTGTTTTATTTTTCAATTCAACCTCATTCTGAACAGTCATGTCAGATTTAATTTGACCTTTATATCAGTGAGGTAGAAGTATACAGGTCGAACCAAGTATTAATGATATTGATAACGACCACATGTATATTAAATATCAGAATTGAGCACAAATCCAGTTACAAAACAGAATTTCAGATACTTTGTCATTTTTATTTTTATTTGTCATCCTGGATGAGTGAGAATTTACACTCAACGTTTGATACAAACCACACTGTGTCGGACCATGTCAACTCCCAATCCAGCAATACAAAGCTGCACCAGAGTAGCCAGCAAGAGGCAAGATAAAATGTTAACACTGGTAATTAATTCAACCTTTATTTATACAGGTTAATCCCATTGAGCCCCAGGAACTCATTTACAAGAGAGACCTGACTCTAACAAAGAGTGATGACAACAGTAGACAATCATAAAAGGAAGCATACAAATTGAGAAAAACAAGTGAAAAAAATGGTATTAAAAACAGCTAGATTATAAGGCGATGTAGAAAACTAAAAACAGGAACAAGTCTGCATTGTTTTTTTCTCATGAACTTAGCAAATGTTTGAAGCCACTTAGAGATGTCAAGGTCGAGAGCTTCAAATATTTTTGCAAGATTTTCCAGGATATGGGAGTGGAGTAGGAGAAGGCCCTTTTTCCAAGTTCAGTCCTCACTGAGGGAACACTGCATGTAATAATGTCCTGAGAGTGCACGCTGTAGCTGCACTCACACAGAGACGGAGGAGATGTATGAATGGAAAAAAAACAAGAAGTGATTTAAAGATGAAAATGTACCACTGGGAGAGTCAGCGTAAAGTTATGATGTCCAGTTAACCAGTGAATACAGGGTGCAGTGGTGGGTACGGTAGTTACAGCCAGTTATGAATCTTATTGCACCATGATAGGCTGCATCCAGCATCTGCAGGGTGCTTGTAGGAGCTTTCATGTAAATAATGTCACCGTAACCAATGGAGGGAAGGAAATAGTTGCAAGGCGCTTATAGCATTCAGAGTTAGACAGGATCTATTTCTGAAAAAGAAACCCAGTTTAACTTTCAGCTTCTTTACAGAGTTTTCCACATGGGACTATTCAAACAATATCAGATTCTGGACCTGTCCCAATATACATTCTGGACCTGTCCCAAACTGCAGATTTTTTGGCAATCTATTTTTGACACCTTCTCTGAATACGTGGCAAAACCGTTCACCCATCACCACTCATCTCACTGTTCGGGGTGGTCCCTGTGGATACATCCTTCAGCAAATGCAAGAAAGATGTGATTCCCTTATGCTGTCATCTGGCCAGAAGGCTAATTTTGTGAGATTGGAAGGACCCCCCCCCCCCACACACACACACACACCAGCATATGTACATTGGATAAGTCAGAGTCAGAGAATCTTTATTGTCATTTGCACCACATGTGGTACATGTGATGAAACAAGATTATGTACACAGGGTCCCAGTTACATCCAACAATAAAATGTAAAAGAAGAACAGTAATAACGATATGAACTAAGAAAAACATGAACTAAAAATACACTAAGCACTAATATCATAGAAAAACATTTCTCCAAACAGTAGCACGAACATGAGTCTGTATGAGCAGATGGGCACGAATTAGGGAGGTGATGTACCATATCTATCTGGAAAAAAAATCAGATACACCCTGAAGGGTTCTGCAGGAAGATTCTGGGACACCTGGCAGCTCTTTGTGTCATTTATTGATAACTTGTCAATGCCTATGTGGTTTAATTGTGTATGTGTGACTGGTTCAGTGTGGGAGGGGATTTTGTTCTGTGTTCTTTTGTGTTGTTCTGTTTTCGTTGTGTCCAAAAAAACAAGCAAAAAAAAATATATATATTTTTTTAAAGACTGTTTAAAAACCCATGATGTCAGACAATAATTTAATCAGTTCTAATTGCAGAACACTTTCAGAATTGTTACACACATGCTAACATGTGTAGCTTCCATATTTACTCCTGTGAGCACGTGATGACTTCACGTCTTCTGTGCATGCAGGTCGTTTGTCATGCATGTCATAGAATCCCCACTGGAGTCTGATGACAGATTTAAATTACAATGTGAACGATCACACAAAAACTGGATTTGGGCAAATATTTTAAAACTGATCCTTAAGACCTGCAGTGTGAGTATAGCTTTAGTAAGCTTGCTATGTCCATCTACATTTGTACACCTGAGTTTCTCTGTGCCACTTCTTCTTTTTGTGAAGTTTATTGGTGGTTGGCAGACTAACGTAAGGTGCATTACCGCCACCAACTGAGCTGGGGTGTGGAAAGGAGATAAACAGAAAAAAAAAAAACCACTAATCCCGTTCAATGAACGTAATAGTACAACTACTGTAAATCTACATATTAGGTTTGTAACATACAATAAAATAAGAATTTGGTCAGTGAAACAGTAACATTAAAATAGGGTCCCGACAACTAAGTACCACCTTCTGACTGAGACGGAGTCACTCCTTTACCCATCAAACCCTCCACAGCTTCCCAACCAAGATCAGTAACGTCTAGATACTCTGATGCATGCTCAACGTCTAGATATTTTTCAGCAGCCTTTACTATAATTTTGATCTTTTCAGTCCTTCTAACCGTCTGAGCTGAACAATTAATCACCTCCACCATGAATAATACAAAATTATTTTTGTTCAGTATCATTGAATCATGTGGTAGTGTAGTGCATCCAGCACAAGTCTGGTTCTATGACTGGTGTCACAGCCGGTACAGGTCTCACTGGTAGAGTCGGGATTCTTTTAGCAGCTTAATCCCTTGAACTAGTTTCACTTTTCGGACTTCCTCTGCTCTTTTACTAACCACACATCCACGATAAGCAGCTGTGGGTTCTCCCCCACAGTTACAACATTTAACTTTAGCTTCACCTCCACATTTCCCATACTCATGGTTACCTGTACATCTACCACATCGCTGTTTCAAAGTCAAAGTCAAAGTCAACTTTATTGTCAGAACTGCAATATGTACAGGACATACACAGGGCCGAAATTGCGTTTCTCTCAGTCCCTCGGTGCAACAGTAACCATCTAAACACTAAACACTAAAACATTTAATAAACATAAGCATAAAATAAAAAAAAAGTGTAACACTGTCCTGAGTTTTTTCATAATAGTATAAAAGTATGAAAATTTACACCAACACTGAAACACCAAACACCCCTAAAACACCAAACACCCAATGAACATAAGCATAAAATGAAATAATAAAAGTGTAATACTGTCCTGAGTTTTTGCATAGTAGTATAAAAAGTATAAAAACGTATATCTATAAAATAAACTGAAGTTTCTAGCGTTGACATTTGCAAAGAGTGGCACAGCAGCATATAAGTTAATGTACACAGTATATGTATGAGGTAGTTGATGTTGGTATAGAGGCAAAGTGGCATATGAAGTAAGGCACATAAGGCACATTTGGCATCCTTAGATAAGGCTAGTCAGAGAATGCTGTATATGTATCTGCAGTAGTGTAGATAAAAGTAGTGTAAATGTAAACAGTAGTAATAAATGTAAAGCAGTAGTAATAAATGTAAACAGTATTAATAAATGTAAACAGTGAATGTAAACAGTAGTATGACTATAGGCAGTAATGTAATACAAACATTAGTGCAAATATGAGAAGTAGTGCAAACTGAATGAACACATGACCGAGAGTTTAGTGAATAACCCGTTTGATGACACAGAGTCCAGTGTTAAAAACTTTGTGTTGAGTGGTAATGTGTGAGAAAGTTTTTTGTGTTAAGGCAGTTCAAATGGGAGGGGAGGCAGAGCAGGCAGAGTGTTTAGCATTCTGACTGCCTGATGAACAGAGCTGTCTCTCAGGCCCTGTTTACACGGACACTGTGTGGGGGAAACGCAACTTTTGGGTATGTTAATTAGGTGAAAAGTTTTGCGTTGACACTGTCGAATTCTGTGGATACGACTCTCTCCCCCTCCACCCCCCGTCCTCATGATTTCACTGTAGTTACCATGCTGGGCCTTTAGATGGCGCTGTGATTTTTGGAACCTTCACTACTGCGCATGCGCTGCCTGAGGTAAACAGAGCAGCTGCCTCGTCTGTTTTCCTCTCTGGCTAAAATCAGCTAACTACAAGTTGTTGTCAACAAGTTAACAACAAGTTAAAGCTGGAATTTGGATAAGAGTCAACAGATTTGAGTCAGTGGGACCCGCTTCATCTAACAAGCTGCACTGAGCCTGTGGACCAGAACCGCTGAGTGGACTGTGGACCAGAACCGGACTTTACGCCGTGATAAACAGCTGACTTACAGCAGGTAAATCAACATTCTTAATATAATGTGTGCTTGTGTTTACTTTGATCACACAACAACTGAGTTTTTATTTATTTATTTATTTCTGCCAGGTGGAGAAGCTGTCGTTGACAGGCAGACGGTTTGGCGGTTCTGATGGGTCCAGATGAACACACAGCAAGAGTCCAGTTCATTAACGTAGTTACAGTTCGGTTCACGTGTTTTAATAGTGTGTTCAGTTTAATTCTCAGTGTTTGTGTTTAAACTTTGGTGCTGAATAAATAAATAAATAAAAAATAAACCTGTGTCTTCATTTTCACAGCACGTTACGCACTGTTTAAAAAATGTAACGAGTCCAGATAGATACTGTAGTTCAGATAAATTTACATCTCCCACGCCAACATAAATACTGTTTATTATTGTTAAACTGTTATATTTTGCAACGTGACACGTGAAATGTCACTGTCCGCGCGTGCGGGCTGCGCGCATGTGGTTGATAACAAAAGCTCCACGGGAGATGTTTACATTATCAGCGGGGGGTCTACGAAAAACTTCCACCTTGAGAGCAGGGTCAGAAAAGTATCGGTGTCATCGAGGGGGGCCAGCAGCGTCGTGTAGGCGATAAGCAAAGTCGCAAAGAGAAAGTAGCGGTTACACTCAAAATACGCGCCGTGTAAACTGGCCCTCAGTCTACTGGTTCGAGCCTGGAGACTCCTCAGTCTCCTCCCTGATGGCAGCAGTCTAAAGCGGCTGTGTAGTGGGTGTGTGGGATCACCTGCCATGCAGTGGGCTTTCGAGTGAGGCGTTTGCTGTGTAAGTCCTGCAGTGAGGGCAAGGAGGTGCCGACAATCTTCTCAGCTGCTTTCACGATGCGCTGGAGGCTCTTGCGGGCAGGATGCAGTGCATGCATCTTGCCGCATATATATCTGCGTATTGCCGCAACATGACCAATTTTTTGCCACTTAAAACATCGTAAAGGAGTAGGAATGTACTGCTTAACATCATAACACATGTACCCTATGAAGACTTTACTAGGCAATGTTTCTACGTCAAACGTTATCAAGACTGACAGGCTGTCACATCTTTCTCCATTCCTTGTGGTTTTCAACCATCTAATTTCTTTCACTTTTGCTCCTCGTATATTCTCTTGAATTTCTACTACAGAGACTTGTAAAGGGATGCCACTTATGACTCCTCTGCACACGGTCTTATTATCAACCGGACTGCACTCAACTTTCTTTCCATCTATCTTGTTGATCTTAATGGCTTTATTCAGTTGAACACTGTCTCTGCAGTGAACAAGCAAAGCTCCACTACGCAAAACTTTGGCACTACGGACGTCACCTATTAGTTTGTACATTGCTGTGGACAGTCGTATCGGATTCCATTCAGCAAAAGACTCTCCCTCTCGAACTAGTTTGAAAATAACTTTATGGTCATCCTTTTGTTTCTTCACTACAACTCGACTGTCAGTGTCTGAATTTGAATCACTTGCAGCTGACTTCTGACTTCTGCTTCTTCCTCTTCTTCCTGCTTGCTATTTCACTCCAATCCCCTTCATTTCCACTACAAGCCTCTTCCATTCCACTAAAGTTACTTCCCGAGTCATCAAAACCATCTGCTACCTCCTGTCCAGTTACAGCCCAGTCGCTGCCAACCGCCCTACCAGATTACTGACTCATCTCCACCGTCTTTCCAAGTCGCTGACTCGTCTTGGCTCCCTCCCTCCCGAGAACCAGAACCCGACCCTCGTCCCGGAGGCGACCGACTCCGGCTCCGACCCATCACGTCCGCCACATCACGGCCTCATTCAGAAACTTGGACAAAACCACATCTCTGTGCCACTAACGTGTTTTATCTCATTTAGTCTTTGTTCCTCAGTCCTGCCACGCCCACTCTGTTCACACCCGGTTTCATTTAGCACAGCTGTTCCTTTCCTTTTTGTTTTGTCTAACCTCTGTCAGTTCAGTGGATCATCAACATGTCAAGCATGGTTTTGATCTTTGTATGCATCCTTGTGTTTTCTTCAAAAGTTTTGTAAGTACGGTAGTTTTGCTGTTGTGACATATGTTTTTCCTCTTTTTTGTAGAAAAAAGTTTTGGTTTCTTCTGTCATACGCATATCCACTTCCATAAAACCAGATTTAGTAAAATATTAAATGAAATTAACATTTGGAAGAGAAAAAAAGGACTGGAGGTGTCCAAGTGGTGGGACACACAAATTCAAGCCACCGGCATTAATGAACTAGTTAGAATATAGATTAAGACTTTAGAAAAATGGAGCACAATAATCAAGATGTATGGCAACATAATCCCAAAACTTATAATTGCTTTATCTATGTGCAGAATGTTGTGGGTAAACCAAGCCACTATTTAATTCTCAAGCAAAACAACTCCTGTTGATTCATTTTTCTTTGTTAGAACAAAAGCTAACCAAATTTATTATTTGTTTATTTTCTGTAAATTTCTTCTTTAAAGCAATTACGTCTTACAGAACTGACAATGTGTAAAACAAAGAAACAGCAACTGTAGATTGGTTCATTATTATAATGTGATTGAAGAGTTTTTATTGTTGAGTGACATCCTTGTTAAAGAGGACAGGTGGAGGAAGAAGAAACAATAAATAAATCACATACGTCAAAATATACATTCAGATGTGTCTCACATTCTTAAAAAGTGGGGGGGTTTCATGGTTAACGCACAACAATTATTTATTTTTTCTTATAAAAGTTTTTGAAGGAAAACGACAACGTTGGTGAGCATTCTTGACAGTCCTTCACCCATGTTCTTTTTTCTCTGTGTTCCATCATTCAAACATTTTAACATCTTTCATACTGTGTCTCACAGCCTTGAGTTTTTGTAGTTGAAAGTTTTTTTCCAACTTGTAGAAAATAGTCTTTTTTTTTTTTACTGTATGAGGGAATAAGAAACTGCAATTTTGTATTAATCTACTTATGGCATGTGCTATATATA
>JBBPBX010011165.1:10215-21538 GCA_038048925.1 Garcialebias charrua | reverse complement strand
ACACACACACACACACACACACACACACACACACACACACAATATATCCCACTAACAATATACAGTCTTAATGAGGGTTGTGGTGGAATATTGCTCCTTTTTCCATTTGTGGCTCTGTAGTGAAATTGTGTTAGGAACACTGAATGCTAATGTTTCTTCATACATTTCTAAGATCTCAGTGAAACACCCTCATATCCAATAAATTACTTCTGCATTACGAACAGGCCATCCTCTTTGCACACACATTTACAACGTTATGCAATGCTTTGGTAATAGTATATGACTGGAAAAACTCTCTTTGGGAACATAACTGGATTTAACTCTCCAATATAATGTCTCTGAAGGGTTGCAGAGAGAGATTAATGGGGTAAATATGAAATACTATTTTTAGGACTCTAGGAGTTTTTAGCAGTGAGACAGACTGGTTGCTGGTCCTCAACTGTTTGCAAAGTAGCATCAAGTGTATTCCTTTAAAAAAAAAGAAATGCACTGACTTGTTTGTTTGTGTCCATTTTTTTAATTATTTTTTTTTTTTAATCTTCAATCACAGGTTTTCAATCGGGGGAGTGGTGGTGCAGATGTTGAGGAGGTGGTTCTGGGATCAGAAGGTTCCTGGTTCAACTCCCCTCATCTGCCTCCACCCTTCTTTTCTCCACTCTGGACCCTTGAGCAAAACCCTTAACTCCCACTATATGCTCTCTCGGGCACCCGATGGTTCTTAACACATCGAAGTGCTTGTGCAAAAAAAACAAAAAACTTTTTTTTTTTGGTGCAGACTCCCAGGCATCTGGGGACCCCAGTTTGAGAACAACTGCTGTAGACAATACACTTTTTCCCCCTCAAATATTGTTCACAAATTAATTAAGTTAGTGAGCACTTCTCCTTTTCTGAGATAATCCATCCTCCTCACAGTTGTGGCATATCAAGATGCTGATTAGACAGCGTGGTTATTGCACAGGTGTGCTTTAGGCTGACCACAATAAAAGGCCACTCTAAAGTGTGCAGTTTTACTGTATTTAGGGACGTTTTATCATATCTACAGACAGCATAAACGCACAAGGTTTCTTTGAAGGAGATTCTTCTGCCGGCAAGATGATAGGATCAAATCAGCAAATATTATCAAGCTGTGGTACTTTGCAACTGCTTCTGGGAGGATTTTGATAGCTTTGAGCTGCGGGAGGCTTGATGGTATCCGATCGTCTTTTCTTCCCATACGCTGGTGAGGATGAATAGAAGGATCAGGGCTGATAGGCTGCGGATGTCTGTCAAATTGGTTGGAAGGCTTGCATGTACGGTACACTGAGTGAATTGGAGAAGACATTTTATTTTTTTAACTTTTTTTAATTTAACGTATTCTTTTTTTTTTTTGGTATAGTGTTGCTTTGTTACCATGGAAAACCCTCATATAGCTGAGTGATTTCTTTTTTCTTTCATTTTTTTAAAACTTTGTTTGAAAAATAACAGATGCATGTTTTTAGTGTTTCCCCAAAAAATGACAGTTATGAAAAACAACAACAACAACTTTAGTTACGTTTAACTGTGTCAAACCCATTACTAAAACATTTTATTAAACCTTCGGACACCTCCAGTTCAGTTTCTGGTCAGATTGAACCACAATGTTTCAATTAATTTGAAAAAAAAAAATAAATTCCTGTTATGACTTTCATTTGAAAGAACTGTGATATTTATTATAAACACCTTATTTTGTCCTATTAAACAACACTCATTTCATTTATTTCCAAGTTGTTGTGTTAGTTATTGCAATAAATATTTAAAAAATATTTATACTCTGTACTTTCTTTCTTATGCTGTCCAAATACTTGCCACAGTATTTTCCCAAAACATGGATCATTTTATTGTCATCCTACACTGTTTTAGTGCTCAGACGATCTTAAGTCTCTTCCCTTGTATCCGTGTTAAATCTACAACTTGTAACTGGCGCACACATTTTTTCATTTTCTGTAACAAGGCTTCAAAGCTTTGTTTCAAACTGTTAAGTTGAGTTCGGTGATTGTTTTCCCCACTGCTATGACCCAATCCTCTTTTTATATTTAGCTTTTTATTCTTTTACAAAAGTCTCTTTATGTTTTGGGGAACTGAGGAGACCAACTGCTGCGATGTTGAAAGCAAAGCATTTTCTCAAAGGTTTTAGGCATCCTCTCTTTTGTGAACAGGGTTTTGGTGACAAGATAACACATCTGCACTGCACCTTGTTCAGTTTAATAATTACAAAAGGCCCGTGCTATTTTGCTTCATTTGGAATATGGTTTTACACGTAGTGTCTGCACGGCAGCACATGTTCAACCAAAACCTACGTCAGCCACGGTTGTGCCTGTAAATGCAATTTACTCAGATGTTTCCCAAATAAAATCTGGACTGCTGATTAAAAAGCAGTACAAAGTCAAATTAAGATGATTTAAAATATACATTGTAAACTCTTGGATTTTTTTAAGTGCACTGTATGCTTCCTTTATTTTAATTTTCAAAAATTCTAAGAATATCACTACCTCCTCTGACACCATTTTCTGATCTAAATTGATTCAGGTACACTTTGTATATCTGCTCTGTTGTAAACAATTACTGAAAACGTACTCAAATTCAGACCAAGGCTGAGAAAGATCACAGACACAGGTAATCAGTTAAGTGAGTTTATTTACAGTGCTGGGGTAAAGGAAGTCAGGGTTCCTGGAAGGAAAGGGGGAAAAAGATTAATGATGATGTTTGGGGAATATTGCAGTTTTAGTGTTTAATTAAGTCTCTCTCTTACAGAAGGAACTTGGAGGAGGCAGACCAGAGGGAGGAGGTGAGTGTCCATCAGGTGAGTAATTCCTTGTATTTATCCAAGAGTCCCAAGTAGTGTCTTGCAGGTGGCAGCTGGTGGAGGAGTGTCAGGCTGGAGGACAGAGTTTTCTCAGAGAAGGAGTCCAGTTTGGAGGCAGCTTGTCCAGTTTGGGTTCCAGAGGTGAGTCACAGATTTGTCTTGAAAACACAGGGAGACATAAGCTGGTTAAACATAAGTTCACAAAGGAGAACATTAAAATGGCTGTCTCACAGTACCCAAGGTGACTGAATGATTCAGCAAAGACTGGAACCTCCACCAAGGCTTAAATAGCAGCTGGACTCGTTAACCGGATTGGCAACAGCTGGTTACCCAGGAACTCCCATCTCCAACACTCAGCAACTGCAAGGTGAGTTCTCACATACACACAAACACAAACCCAACAGTACCCCCCCCCCTCAAACATCGCCTCCAGGCGATCAAAGGCGCTTGTCAGGATGTCTCACAAAAAAGTCAGTGATGAGACCAGGATCCAAGATGAAGGACCTGGGAATCCAAGATCTCTCCTCGGGGCCGTAACCCTCCCAATCAACCAAAAACTGATGTCCACGACCCCGTCTCCGAACATCCAGGAGTCGACGAACGGTGAACACAGTCTGATCATCAACCACACGAGGGGGTGGACGATCGAGGTCGGAAGGATTCAAAGGATCCTCCACATAGGGCTTGAGTTGGGACACGTGGAAGGTGGGATGAACACGCATAGAGCGAGGGAGCCGAAGTTTAACAGCAGAGGGGTTAACAATTTTGACAACAGGAAAAGGTCCAATAAACCGAGGTCCCAGTTTTCTGGAGGTGTCCTTGAGGGAGATGTTCTGAGTGGAGAGCCATACCTTCTGTCCCACAGCGTACAGAGGAGCCGGAATACGGCGACGATCAGCCCACCTCCTGGTTTGTTCACGGGACCGAAGAAGAGCCTCCTTGGTCTGCCTCCAGATGCGTCTGCAACGTCGTAGGTGGTACTGGACAGAGGGGACAGACACGTCAACCTCCTGGTGGGGAAACAGTGGAGGCAGGTAACCCAGAGATGCTTCAAAAGGAGAGAGGCCCGTAGCCGAGGACGTGTGAGTATTATGGGCATACTCAACCCAGGGGAGAAGAGAGGACCAATCAGCAGGGTTATTGTCAATGACACAGCGAATAGAGGACTCAAGTTCTTGGTTGCATCTTTCAGACTGACCGTTGGTTTGGGGATGATAACCAGAAGACAAGCTCACCGAGGCACCAAGGGCTTGACAGAAAGCCTTCCAAACTTGAGACACAAATTGGGGACCACGATCCGAGACGATGTCACAAGGAATGCCGTGAAGTCGAAAGACATGCTGGACCATGAGGTGAGCGGTCTCCAGAGCAGAGGGGAGTTTAGTTAATGGAACAAAATGTGCAGCTTTAGAGAATCTGTCAACAATGGTAAGGATGACGGTGTTACCTTCAGAAGGGGGTAAACCCGTCACGAAGTCCAGAGCAATGTGGGACCAAGGACGACCAGGAACAGCAAGGGGCCTGAGGAAACCCGCAGGAGGTTGATGGGTGCTTTTATTTCGAGCACAAACGGCACATGCAGCGACAAAACGCTTGACATCACGGGGAAGGGTAGGCCACCAGAAGTGCCGTTTGGTGAAGGAAGTCATGCGATTGACACCAGGATGGCAGGAGAACTTCGAACAGTGAACCCATTGCAGGACCTGGCTGACCACAGACACGGGAACAAACAAACGATTAGGTGGACCAGTACCAGGATCAGGTTCAGTCTGTTGAGCTTGAATGATGTCCCTCTCGATCCCCCAGGAGGTGGCACCAACAACACAGGTGCGAGGGAGAATGGCCTCAGTGGTCTCGGCGGAATCTGTAGACGAGAATTGTCTGGACAGGGCATCAGGCTTAACATTCTTGGACCCAGGGCGATAAGTGATAGAAAAATTGAACCTGGTGAAAAACAGGGACCACCTAGCCTGTCTCGGGTTCAGTCGTTTGGCACTCCGTAGATAAGAAAGGTTCTTATGGTCGGTGAGAACAATAAAAGGCAGGTTGGACCCCTCTAACCAATGCCTCCATTCCTCGAGAGCCAATTTGATGGCCAACAATTCCCGATTTCCCACGTCGTAGTTGGCCTCAGAAGGAGAAAGGCGGCGAGAAAAAAATGCACAAGGGTGGACCTTGCCATCAACAGGGGACCTCTGCGAGAGAACAGCACCCACGCCGGTGTCCGAGGCGTCAACCTCAACAATGAACTGCAAACTGGTGTCAGGATGGGTTAGAACAGGGGCAGAGGAAAAAAGTCCCTTGAGTTTGATGAAGGCCTCTTCAGCCTCCCTGTTCCAAGAGAAAATACGGAGAGAAGAGGTGAGTTTGGTTAATGGACACACAACTTGACTGAAGTTCCTGATGAAACGGCGATAAAAGTTGGCGAAGCCCAGGAAGCGTTGGAGTTGTTTGCGGTTCAGAGGAGTGGGCCAGTCCATCACAGCCTTGACCTTCTCCGAGTCCGTCCAGACCTGTCCACTCTTAAACACAAATCCCAAAAAGGCAACAGAGGGCACACTGAACTCACACTTCTCAGCTTTGACGAAGAGTTGGTTCTCAAGCAGCCGCTGGAGAACAGCCCGAACATGTTGTGTGTGTTGTTGAGGGTCCTTGGAGAAGATCAGGATGTCGTCCAGGTAAACGAAGACAAACTGAGACAAAAAATCCCTCAGTACATCGTTGACCAAGGCCTGAAACACAGCAGGAGCATTTGACAACCCAAAAGGCATCACTAGATATTCAAAATGTCCAAAAGGGGTTCTGAAGGCAGTCTTCCATTCGTCCCCTTCTTTCATACGAACCAGGTGATAAGCGTTCCGGAGGTCAAGCTTAGTGAAAATAGAAGCCTCCCTGAGTTGCTCGTAAATGGACTCGATAAGAGGTAGAGGATATTTATTCTTAATGGTGATCTGGTTCAGTTCTCTGTAATCTATACAAGGCCGTAACGTTTTATCCTTCTTGGCGACGAAGAAAAACCCAGCTCCAACTGGGGACGTCGAAGGACGAATAATGCCTGAGGATAAAGATGCGTCAATATATTCCCTCATAGTTTGCTTCTCAGGACCAGAGAGATTATACAGACGGCAGGAAGGTAAGGGAGCACCAGGTAGTAAATCTATGGAACAGTCATATGGCCTGTGGGGAGGTAATGAGAGAGCTCGGGATTTGCTGAACACCGGGGCCAGGTCATGGTAACTGGTTGGAATAGATGACAAATCCACCACCTCATCTTCATAACAAGGCGGAGGAGAGGAGGAGATTGCAGATTTAAGGCAGTTGGAGGAACAATAATGACTCCATGAAACTATCTGGTTATGAGACCAGTCAATTTGAGGGTTATGTTTTCTGAGCCAGGGAAATCCTAATATAACTTGAGGGGTCTCTGAATGAAAAACAAAAAATTCACTCTGTTCATGATGGTTGCCAGATACAATGATTTTTAAAGAGGTGATCTTATGGGAAATAGTGGAAATGGACTGACCGGTGAGCGCTGTCATAGAGAGGGGTTGATGTAAACTGTCCAGAGGGATAGAAAGTTGTTCCACCACACAGTCACTGACTAGATTCTGTTCAGCTCCAGAATCAATTAAAGCCTGCACGGGGAGATTAATGTTATTGTAACAAACTGCAGATTGAAGAGTCAGACGGTTCTCAGGAGAAATGTTTGAAGCGCCCACCAGTATCTCCTGTTTTACTGGTGAGAATGGCCTTTTAAACGAAGAGAACATGTAGCAATGAAGTGCCCCTTCTTCCCACAATATAAGCATTCTTTAGCTGAAAGACGCTTCTGTCTCTCCTCAGGGGTGAGGCGGGTACGTCCAATTAACATAGGCTCTGATGAATCAGGTTCATTCACAGGATTACATATTGGACTGCGGCTTACCGGATCCGGAAGTGGAGTCACGGAAGTGGAAGGACCCTGGGATTTGTAGTCCAACAATCCCCGATATTCTCTGTGGCGATCGTCAATGCGGATGGATAAATCAATTAGATCGTTTAAGTTGTCAGGTTCATTCACAAGGGCCAACTGATTCTTAATGTGATCATTGAGGGCATTGACGAATACTCCCCGTAGAGCGAGGTCCTCCCATCCGGCCTGTCTGGCCACAATCCGGAAGTGGAGAGCGAAGTCCGCCGCAGATTGGTTCCCCTGGCGTAGCGCCATTAGCCTCTTGGAAGCTGTCTCCTGGTGCAGCGGTCGCTCGAAAACTCTCTGAAAGTCGTTGTAAAAAGTGGAAAAGGTACAGTCACTTACAGAAATGGAACCAAAGTAAGCATCAGCCCACCTTAAGGCCTCTCCTTGTAGGGCGGAAACTATGTAGGATATGCGGGACGAGTCGGAGGAATAGGTTCGTGGAGCTCTGCTAAAGGCTAGATTACATTGTAGCATAAACCCACCAAAATGTTCAGTTTTACCAGAAAATAGTTGACTGGGTTTCATCTCGGGCTCACGCACAGAGTATTGGGTTGGTGGCTCTGGGGATTGTGCAGCAGAGGCAGTGTTGGTAATTCCGGTGTGGGAAGGAGGAGATCTCTGCTCTCCCAGCTTGTGGACCATTCCACCCAGTTTAGTCAAGTTCTCTGAGATAGTTTGTTGTTGGCTCTGAATCTGTTGAAACATGTTTTGGGTTGCAGTTAGTCGTTGTTCTTGGGAAAGAATAGCTTCTCTTAATTGATCCATCTCAGTCTGGTCGTGAGTACTCATGTTATGGCTGAATCATTCTGTTGTAAACAATTACTGAAAACGTACTCAAATTCAGACCAAGGCTGAGAAGGATCACAGACACAGGTAATCAGTTAAGTGAGTTTATTTACAGTGCTGGGGTAAAGGAAGTCAGGGTTCCTGGAAGGAAAGGGGGAAAAAGATTAATGATGATGTTTGGGGAATATTGCAGTTTTAGTGTTTAATTAAGTCTCTCTCTTACAGAAGGAACTTGGAGGAGGCAGACCAGAGGGAGGAGGTGAGTGTCCATCAGGTGAGTAATTCCTTGTATTTATCCAAGAGTCCCAAGTAGTGTCTTGCAGGTGGCAGCTGGTGGAGGAGTGTCAGGCTGGAGGACAGAGTTTTCTCAGAGAAGGAGTCCAGTTTGGAGGCAGCTTGTCCAGTTTGGGTTCCAGAGGTGAGTCACAGATTTGTCTTGAAAACACAGGGAGACATAAGCTGGTTAAACATAAGTTCACAAAGGAGAACATTAAAATGGCTGTCTCACAGTACCCAAGGTGACTGAATGATTCAGCAAAGACTGGAACCTCCACCAAGGCTTAAATAGCAGCTGGACTCGTTAACCGGATTGGCAACAGCTGGTTACCCAGGAACTCCCATCTCCAACACTCAGCAACTGCAAGGTGAGTTCTCACATACACACAAACACAAACCCAACATGCTCCAGGATCTGTGTCTTTTGGGTTGATTTTGAAAGTTTAGGGTTTGTTGTTTACAACATTTTTCCTTTGGTATTATTTATTTATTGTGGTTTTCTATGTGTTCAGATATTTCCCGGTGTCCTTTCATATTTCCTCAAGCAGTTTCTGCTCCTCAGCTCCAGCTCCATGCACTTTCACCGATTCCCAGTTGTCATTTTTCCTTGTCATATGCTTGGACATGGCATAAACTCAACACCCGTCTTTGAATTTAATTCTTTTTTTTTATATACTTTAATTTTTTTTTTTTTTCAAAGTCAACCAAATACAAAGCAAACCAGAATGACAAAAAAATAAAAATAAATAAATAAATACAATAAAATAAAATAAATAAAATAACATCAATCTGGATTTTCTTCTGACATCATTTTACAAGTATTCATTCATCAATCAGCTGTATTTACATTGTTGTGTATGCCACTTCGAAATCAGGTCCATTTCCCCCATTGTTTATCATATTTAAGTCCTTTCAATCTAAGATTGTTTGTGATTTTTTCCATTATTGAAATTTCCACCACAATCCTGATCCAATCTTCTTGGTTAGGAGGGTTTGGCTTCAACCATCTTTTTGTTATTGCCTTTTTACTAGCAGCCAGGATTACCTTTGTCAGAAACATATCTTCTTTCTTCAACACATCCATTACATTCCCCAAGTACATCACTAGACATGTATTTGGAATTGTATAACCCAAAATTGTAGACAATGTTATTACTTGTTTCCAGTATCCAGTTATCTTTGTACAGCTCCAAAACATATGTGAGTGAGTGATTGGCTTCTACTTCTCCACATAGTCTCCAACATTCTTGTAATGTAGAAGTCTGTTTACTTTTAATTTTAGGTGTTGTGAAAAACCTTGTTAGATTTTTTCAACAAAAGAGAGTGAATTTGTTGTGCTTTGCTGAATTTCACACATTTGGAACCATTCTTCATCTGGTATATTAATCTTTAGTTCTGTTTCCCATTTCTTTTTCAGATACAGTGTTGTTTCCTCTCTACATTCCCCCAAAGAATTATAAAAAGCCGAGATGGGTTTTACTTTTTTTTTGTAATTATGAGTCTATCAATACTCCAATGACACCATAATTTGTGTCAAGTAATAGTTGCTGGTGTATACCTGAATATGAATCTTGTTGGAAAGAAATCGAAAGAGAAGTACAAGGTTATAAAATTCAAATTCTTATGTCTGACAAACTGCTGACAGCATCTCACAAGGATAAAATGAATACAATTCTAAAATTCACTTTAGAAACATGGTACTCTGTGAGAGAAAAATATAATTTAAAAGAAAAGGCTCTGCTGCTGAAATGGTTCAGGTATGATACCAAGTTTAAACCAGGACAAATGGATCAAGCATTTAAACAGTGGGAAATAAAAGGAATCACTACAATTTTTACTCATTTGAAAAATGGATAATTAATGAGTTTTCAAGAATTAAAATGAAAACATGATTTAGAAGATAGAGAATCTTTTAGTTATTTACAAATAAGAGACTACCACACAAAGCCAATTTAATTCTTATGATCATTCATACAAGTAGAAGGTATGATTTGCATATCCCATTCCGTACCAATGTTGCCAAATTTTCATTGATGCATCAAGGTGTTGCGCTGTGGAATAGTGAATAGAACAAGTGAATCGTGTACAACATTATCTGTATTTAAAAGAAAGTTGAATCAAATTTTAGTTTTTTAACACACATTTATGGTTTAATTTTATTATTATTTTAATATTTTTGGAAAATTTAAATTTATTATGAGCTATTATCTATGGAACTTGTGCATGTTTGCATGTGTTTGAAGTAAAATGTAAGCTTATGTACAACACTTTTTTTTTTTAGGGGGGGGGGGGTATGACCTCTCCTGCACATTTAGTTTTGAGATTTTCCTTTATCTGTGTTTTTTGGTGTGTGTGTGCACACGCGCCCGCATGTGTGTGTGTGTGTGTGCAAAAAATTAAAATACCAAATAATAACATAAGAAGCATGAAGTCAATTTTCTGCAAGATGTTGCTGCCACTAAAGTTGGATTAAACCAGAAAGTGTATTCATTTATTTACTTACTTTTGAAGTACATAATGTTTGTTTACATTCCTGGTTTCAGGCAAACAGTGACAAAATATTTAGTCAGATACAGGATTCTGCAAATGATAATGAAAGAGCATTTGTATATGTCAGAGAAAAGTCTGTATCTTATTCAAACTAAGTGTGACATAACAACAGTAACTCAAGGTTGTGCTTTGTTTTTAGTTGTGTATAGATGAGAAGGATGCAAACTGGGAACAGTAGCCAACACTCTGGAGCATCAGTTGAAGCCAGATAATACCAGAATAAATAAATAAATTTAGTCCAAGATTTTTTGTGTACACGTCAGTTGAATACTGTTACTGTTTTTAATGTGCTTTTTTAAGGTTAAAGGGATTGAGCTATTAGGGAGATAGGGGATTAAGGTATATTTGGATATTTAGAGCCAGAATAACTGAGGCTCTTTTCATGCTGTAAAGCAAGTTTTAGCATAAATTTGAGGCTGCTGGTATATTATATTCTAGGAAAGAAATTGATGATTTTGGGTGTGATGACCCAGCTAATTTCTGGCATGGATGTTATGTTACATGTACATTCAGTATTTCTCTTTTTAGCATGGGGAACAGAGGCAAGAAGATTCTTTGTCAAAACATGCACATACATGTACATGCATCTTCCCCCCCACCCACACACACATGAGATTCCTTATTCCTTATTCATATATATGTATATATATATATATATATATATATATATATATATATATATATATATATATATATATATATATATATATATATATATATATATATATATATATATATATATATATATATATATATATATATATATATATATATATATATATATATATATATATATATATATATATATATATATATATATATATATATAATATATATATATATATATATATATATATATATATATATATATATATATATATATATATATATATATATATATATATATATATATATATATATATATATATATA
>JBBPBX010011164.1:16534-56448 GCA_038048925.1 Garcialebias charrua | reverse complement strand
GAATACGATTTTTCCATAGGAAATTAAACAGCATTTGGTCAATAGTCTTCAGTGTTTGATTGTCTAAATATAGGGAAAGTGCAGAATAAGTAAGTTGTGATATTCCTTCAGCTAGATAATAAAACACGTCCTCTAAAACTTAGAGGTCCACTGACATGATTTTTTTACTATTCATAAAATTGCTCAAAATGTTTATCTTTTATCATTTAAATATGTTCATTTTTGCAAACAAAATGATAAATCACTTTAATTTTGCTTTAAAATTGATTTTGAACTTCAAGCCGTGTTTAATCATGGGAAATCTGATTACACGCGAAAGCACCATCAGTGACGTAGTGTGAGGAAGAGGGCTCTGGTCTCTTTAATAGCGGACAATTTAAAACACGACAAATTTATCAATCTATGTGAAGATTTGAGCTATTTGTCTTCAGTTTGGGAAGCAGAAAATAGTTTGGTTGATGGAACAAGAAACAACAGGATCTAATTTAGGTCTGATGCTGTATCAGACTTATCTTCATGTCGAGCTGCTCACACCCGCGCACTGTGACAAGCCCAGAGCTCTGCCTCACACTACGTCACAGATTGTGCATTCGTGTGTAATCGGATTTCCCATGATTAAACACAGCAATAGACTATATGCCACGGACTTCCGTTCCAGCACTAACGCATTCATCGGCCGGATGGCGCACTTCCAGTTAGCGGGAAAGACACGAACATAAATGACTAAATACAATTAATAAAACATCTGCATACACACCAATGATAACTCTATACACATATAAATCCATATAAAATTATGGCGATGTTCCCCCTACGGATAGCCGCGATATATTTTCGCCCAAACCCCCCCTCGGAACAGCTGTACCCACCGGTGGGCGGACACAACGGAACTCACTTGTAGTGCCGGTAGCGCGCAGCCGCTTCCCGTTTTGGGTTGTTGTCATGGTCTGCTACTAGGAGCTAACGCTAACATCAACGGCAGTGGATAGGACCCGGAAGTGCGGGATGTGGCCTGTATTTTGCCGGAAGTACGTCACGACCCCCCGTGGCATACAGTCTATTGAAGTTCAAAATCACTTTTAAAGCAAAATTAAAGTGATTTATAATTTTGTTTGCAAAAATGAACATATTTAAATGTTAAAATATATATATATATTTTGAGCAATTTTATGCATAGTAAAAAAAATCATGTCACCCCACCTTTAGGTCTCTTTGAAGCCATAGATTGAAACTTTTTTGGGGTTTGGTCAATTAATGGAGCAAAGTTTAAAGAACATCTTTTTGAGTACGGTAACTATGCAAATGTATTGGACTTCTAAATAAGGTAAAACATGTTTTAGAGCTGTCAACACTACAGACATTATATTATTCATTTGTTTTTCCATATCTGACATACTGTATGGGCAACACATATAAAACCAACACTAAACCGTTATCTGTCATACAAAAGAAAGTTATGAGAATTATTTATAAAGTGGACATCAGAGAACACACAAATAAATTGTTTATTCAATCGAATATCTTGAAACTAAAGGATCTGGTTGATTTTTTTTTAATCACTGTTTTTTTATTAAAGTTTTTTCCTTTTATACATACAAATAAGAAAGCGTGGGTACAAAAAATGTTATACGTATGGTCTGTTTAAACAACATACATAAATAAACACAAACAAAAATTCTTTAAAAATTAATCCCATTCACTCCTATCCAGGGGCCTCATGTATCAACCGTGCGTGCGCACAAAAAACTTGCTTACGTCACTATCCACGCAAAACCCCGTATGTATCAAAACTGAACTGAACGTGAATATGTGCGCATCCAGGTACATTTCCACGCCAGCTCCCGAGCACGCGTACGCACGTTTCTGTGGTTCTTGTTCCTTTGGCGACACTTACAGGTGATTCAGAGAAACTGAAGCCCCACAGTCTGTGGTTGACTTTAAGAGCGGCTTGAAGACCTTTCTTTTCAACCGAGCATACTATACTCCTCATGATTCTACTTTTGATCTTAGCTGATACTGTTGTTGATTTTAATTGTTTTATTATTTGTTTTATTGACATTCAATTATGTTGCACCTTGTAGCACTTTGAGATTTTCATTAATGAAAAGTGCGTTATAAATTGAATTCATTATTATTATTATTATTATTATTATTATTATTATTATTATTATTATTATTATTATTATTAACTGTTCATGATGTGAAAATGATTAATATTCCCACCAAACACACATGATAACAATTATTACATCCACATGGACGCAAATAAAGGACGCGCAAAGTTGTGCAAAAAATACATTTGACAGGAACGGATTCAGCCTTACTGGAGGATATAATACATAGTGTAACACGCAGATCATTTATTTATAAACAGATATAAGTTTCTGATCTATGATATGGCTTATCAGCCGTTTTCAGGAATAATCCTTTTTCATTTTGGCACTGCGCTCTGGAGCACAACGCATGCATGCACAACGCGTGCAGAAGCAGCGATCAAACTGTTCCCGAGCTTTCCAGAGGGAGCTGGCAGGTCGATCGGGACTGTGCCATTCCAGTCCACACAAAGCCGGATCATAGAATGGTCTCATCCATATGATTCCAAAGGCTGAGTGGTCGCGGTTTGGAGCGCGCGCACCCTCGCCGGTGTTACACGGCAGTGGAGGTGTTTAATAATCTGCGTTTATTGTAGATTTCTCCAAAATGACACGTGAAAGTACACCATATATAACTTGTTGGAGAGTAAACAGCTTCACAGACAAACAGATTGCGCACAAGGCTGTGGCGCGCGCTGCGCGCAGCGTTTGGAGACTCCAACATCACGTCATGTCATGAAAACTCTCCACTGAGACGCACAGACCCGTTTCTTCATGTCATCTATTAAATAAACAAAGATCTATGTTCAACCAAACATCCAAGTTCCTCTGTGTTTACAGTAATTATGGTAATAAACTCGTGCGCAAAGTTAATATTTTCACTCAGAATGAATGGATGAGCTGGCGCACCAAAGCAGGGTGCGCGCACACACAAATACCGACACACAATCACTCGTTCTTTGCGTGATGAACACATTTTATTACTATTCTTACTTAGGATTTTTTCCTCACTCATATTATATTAAATTCATTATTTTCCTGAATCTAGAAATGATTTCTGATCGCGCAGGGATCAAACAAACATGTCCTTCACACATGCAGGAAGTAATTTGCATCTGTTTAACATATGTAAATGAAGGCGTGTCAGGGGAGGTGTCTCACGTGCGCTCAGTTCCACGTTGGTTGTGATGTACAAAAGGAATGTGCGTGGATTCCGGTGTACGCACAGTTTGATACATCTGGATTTTTTTGTGCGTACACACTTTTCTGGATTTGACCGTACGTCACTTTTCAGTAGGAAATCCACGCAAGTCTTTGTACATGAGGCCCCAGGTCACTGCCCTATGTCCACACACTACATCTTTAAACCTGACAAAAACAGAGAGCACAAAAAAATAAAACAGAGAATTCACCTGAAATATTATTGTATATTTTGGAATGTATCAAGAAAAGGCCCCCATATTTTATTAAATTTCTCAGTAGAGTGCTGAAGAGAACACCTTATTTTTTCTAGTTTCAAGCATGACAAAAGGTCATATAACCACTGTTTATGAGTTGGAAGGGCAGCACCCTTCCATCTTATTAGAATTGCACGCCTTGCTAACAAGGAACAAAAAGCCAGTGCTTGTCTTTTGGAGGCTGATAGAGGTAACTCTTCACCACTGATACCAAACAGAGCAAGGAGAGGGCTAGGTGTTACTTCTACTCTGAAGATTGTGGACAGGGTTTTAAAAACATCCGTCCAAAACTGACCAAGGCTGGGACAGGACCAGTACATATGAACCAGTGTGGCCTCAGCAGTTTTGCATTTGTCACAGTATGGGGTGATTTCTGGATAAATACGAGACAGTTTGCTTTTGGAGAAGTGGGCTCTGTGTACCACTTTAAACTGAATAAGACAATGGCGTGCACATAGAGATGTTGTGTTAACAAGTTTAAGTATAGAAGCCCATGTTTCATCTGGAATGGTCATGCCCAGGTCCTCCTCCCATACAGCTTTAAGTTTGGGTGAGGAGGTCTCCATCATGTTCAACATTAGATTGTAAAGCCGTGAAATAAGCCCTTTACGGGTCGGGTTCAATTGTAAGATGGTTTCCAACAGTGTAGGCTCTGGTAGAGAAACTGAGCCTGAAAAATGTGATTGAATAAAATGTCTGGTTTGTAAATATCTGAAAAAATGGGATTGTGGTAGACCATACTTATTGCTAAGTTGTTCAAATGATGCCAATTTCTTCTCAATGAAAAGGTCCTTAAAATGAGTAAGACCGCTCCTGTGCCATCCCAGAAACACCCCATCCTGAAGAGAAGGTTTAAACAAATGGTTAAGTGCAATGGGGCTTAGAGGGGAAAAATCCTTAAGTTTAAAATGTTTTCTAAACTGGCCCCATATTTTTAGTGAATGTTTCACTACAGGATTCAAAATGGAGTTGGGTGAGGAGAGTGAAAGTGGAGCACAAAGCATAGCTGGTAGAGATATATTATTGTTGTTGTGTAATTCCATAGTCACCCAATCAGGGGAATTACTCAGGTTATGGTAAAAATACCAGTGCACTAAGCATCTGAGGTTAGCAGCCCAATAATAAAACCGAAAGTTAGGAAGACCAAAACCCCCCTCCTCTTTAGGTTTTTGAAGATTCATCTTATTAAGCCTTGGACGTTTATTCCTCCATATGTAGGATGAAAAAATTGAATCCAGCTCGTTGAAAAATATATTAGGAATAAAAATAGGTAGTGCCTGAAAAACATATAAAAATTTGGGTAGTATAGTCATTTTAATTGAGTTTATACGTCCTACCAAGGACATGGAAAGTGGCGTCCATTTTGTGAGGGATCTTTTCACTTGGTTCAACAGTGGAGTCAGATTTTCTTTGAACAAGTTTTTATGTTTTTTTGTCACTGTGACACCCAGATATGTAATTTTTTGTCTTTCAATTCTGAACGGCAAATTAGTAAAGTCTGAGATATTTACTTTATTACTTAAAGGGAAAAGCTCACTTTTGGTAAGGTTCAATTTATACCCGGAGATCTGGCCGAATTGGGTAAACAAGTTGAGGGCAAAGGGCAGTGAAGTTGATGGCTTGGAAATAAAAAGTAAAAGGTCATCAGCGTAAAGCGACACCTTATGTTCCATGTCATTTCTCCAGATGCCGGATATCTCCTTACTGGTTCGTAGTGCAATAGCGAGGGGCTCTATGGCTAGATCAAAAAGCAGGGGGCTAAGAGGACAGCCTTGGCGGGTGCCTCTTTGTAATTTAAATGGTTTCGAGGTTTGAGAATTAGTACGTACTGTAGCAGATGGCTGATGGTACAATAATTTAATCCAATGAATGAATTTTCCTCCAAAACCAAATTTACTAAGAGCTGCAAAAAGATAGTCAAATTCAACCCGATCAAAGGCCTTTTCAGCGTCAAGAGAAACAACACACTCATCCGAGACTGTGGGACTTGAATAAACTATGTTAAGCAACCTACGTATATTAAAATATGAATGTCGGTCTTTAATGAAACCTGTTTGGTCTTTTGAAATAACAGATGGTAGGACGGTTTCGAGCCTACGGGCAAGAATCTTAGCTAAAATTTTAACATCTGTATTCAAGAGAGAAATAGGTCTGTATGAAGTGCATTCCATTGGATCTTTTCCTTTTTTTACAAGTAGTGTGATACAGGCTTCATAAAATGACTGAGGGAGGGATCCTTGTTCAAAGCATTCAGTAAGGGTGGAACTAAGCTGAGCAGATAGTAAGACTGAAATTTTTTTTTAAATTCAGAGGGAAAACCATCTGGACCTGGAGTTTTGCCAGACTGCATTGAAGCTATTGCTAGTGAGACTTCTGACTGGGAGATGGGTTCATCTAACCTGTTTTTGAGTTCAGGTGAGATGACAGGGATGTGAAGTTTAGCTAAGAAATCATCAATCTTTTTAGGATTGGTTTGTAATTGTGAGCTGTATAACTCCGAGTAGAAGTCTCTGAATGCATCATTAATTTTTTCATGATCTGTGATTGTATTGCCGTCTTGTTTTCGAAGTTTAGGAATAGTTTGCCTTGCCCTAGAGCCCTTAAGCATGGTTGCTAATAGTTTATCAGGTTTGTCGCCATGTACATAGAATTTGAATCTGTCATGCAAGAGAAAACGTTCAGCTGAATGTGTTGTTAGTAGGTCAAGCCTCGTTTTAAGTTCAATACGCTTTTTCAAAAGTTCCGGACATTGATTGTGTGCATATTTTACGTCAATCTCTTTGATTTGTTGCATTAGGTTATTCTGTTCGTAAGTAGACTGTTTTTTTATTTTTGCTGAGTAGGCAATAATCTGGCCTCTGATATAGGCCTTAAAAGCATCCCATACTATGAGGCTGGAGATCTCTTGGGAGGAATTAGTAGCAAAAAAAAAATGTATCTCATCCTGAATAAACTTTAGAAAGTTTTCATCCGAGAGCAAGGTTGAGTTAAAACGCCACTGTCCAGTTCTTGGGGAAAAGTGAGGAAGAGATAGGGACATAGTGAGTGGGGCGTGATCTGAAATTACTATGCTCTGGTAGTCACAGGAGCGGATCTGATTTAAGTATCTAATATCTGTGATAAAGTAATCAATTCTTGAATAAGTTTTGTGTACGTGTGAAAAATATGAGTACTCTCTCTTATCAGGGTTTAGAGCACGCCACACATCGCACAGTCCGTAGTCAGATAAAAAGGTTTGAATGACTGATGCAGATTTGCTTATGACATTAGTTTTAACAGATGAGCGGTCCAAAACTGGGTCCAACCAGCAGTTGAAAGTCACCGCCCAGCACCAGACGATATTTATTGAGATCGGGTAAAGAAGAAAATAGTTGTCTAAAAAAATTATCATCATCTGTATTAGGAGCGTAAACATTCACCAGGGCAACTAAAGTGCTGTAAAGTTTCCCACTCACTATAACAAACCTGCCATATTTATCAGCTACCACATTATGGGCCTCAAATGGAGTATTCTGGCTGATCAGTATGGAGACCCCTCGTGCTTTGGCTTGAAAGAGAGAATGAAAGCGTTGTCCTCTCCAGCATGCCAGGAGACGCACGTTATCAGAGCTCCTGATGTGAGTCTCCTGTAGAAACGCCACATCTGTATTAAGGTGTTTAATATGGGAGAAAACCTTTCTTCTCTTCACTGGATGGTTTAAACCTTTAACATTCCAACTTAGGAAGTTTAAGTGCTGACTCATGTGATTTCAGAAATAAAGCTTGTGTGCTCCTTTATTATAGGTATGACAAATTGAGACTGAAACAAAAAAGATGAAAGTAAAATTATGCAACTGTGTGAGACTCCTGGCAGTGACCTTAGCCCTCCCCCATCCCCCCAACAAAAACAAACAAACAAAAAAACAAAAACAAAAAATGGCTGCCAGAGAAAAAATAATAAAATAAAACAAAAATGGCAGCAAGCTCTTCAAACCTAACATTCTTAAAAATTTAATCTTCCTGGTCTCAGAGACGAATCAGAGCTAACCACTGCTCCTAGGAATAAATGTAAACCCCTTATAGTAATAGCCTACTGTATTAATATCTGACAAAAACAAGCAACCATGACCACAGTAGAATTTTTTTTTTTTGTATATAATAATAAGTTCAAAAATTAATGTGAAAGGAGTCTCCAGTCTTGGTGTTAGGCTATATTATTCAGCCATAATCAAACTGCTGTGTGGTGGGGCTACCTTTCCATTCATAAAGTCCACTGTGGGAACAGGGGGTGGCCAGAATCAATCCTTCATTAATAAATTAACATATGTCTGTTCTGAAAAAATATAGCCTACAAATGCGCACTGAAGGAAAAATAGCTGCGCGTGTCTCCAAAGTGCACCCTGCCACGCCCCTGCATGTGTGTGTTTGTTACCTCTCATCCACTTTAACTAATGAAGTTATTAATTCATGGGTTCTCCGATGATTTGGCCAGTTTCTTGATGTATTGTTGAGCCTCCTCCACCGAGCCCAAAAACTTTACATTACGGCAAAGACTGGTTCATCCCAAAGATCCAGTCCCCCGGCACAAACAGAGTAATATTGTGTATGCTGTTCAGTGTCAGGAGGGCTGTGATCAGTCTTATATCGGGGAAACTAAACAGCCACTGGCCAAAAGGATGGCCCAGCACAGAAGATCAACATCATCAGGTCAGGACTCTGCAGTCTACACTCATCTCCACGCCAGCGGTCACTCTTTCAAGGATGAAGATGTTCACATCCTTGATAGAGAGGAACGATGGTTTGAGAGAGGAGTAAAGGAGGCCATCTTTGTGAAAAGAAACCGTCCATCATTAAACAGAGGTGGAGGCCTCCGGGTTCAACTGTCCCCCTCTTACAATGCTGTTATTGCTAGTATCACTCAGCCCTCTGTGAATAGCAAACAACCATCAGGGTGCTAATGATCCATTGTTAGGCTGATGGCCCTCCTTGATCATGTGAGCAGCTGGTTTCAGGCTGTCATCAGCCAACTGGTTGATCCACTGTGGGAGGGTGCTATTTATAAGACTGAGCTGAACACAGCAACTCAGACCTATTGCGTTAACCTCTAATATGTGTAAATTGATGGAAAGGATGGTGAACGAGAGATTGATGCATTATTTAGAGTCAAGAAACATCATTACACATCATCAGAGTGGGTTTCGTAGAGGAAGAGGAGCAATGGATCCTATTTTATGTTTAGAGGACGATGTTCGAAAAGCCCAGATAAATAAGGAAACTGTTGTTTCTGTGTTTTTTGATGTAGAAAAAGCATACGATATGTTATGGAGAGAAGGGTTAATGATTAAATTACATCAGGCAGGAATAGGTGGAAACATGTTTAATTGGTTAAAAGATTTTTTATGTGATAGAACTATTCAAGTTAAAATAGGATCATATTTATCACAGCAATATAAAATAGAAAATGGAACCCCTCAAGGAAGTGTGATAAGCCCTACACTATTTTCAGTTATGATTAATGACATTTTCAAAGACATATCTTTCAGTTATGGTAAATCCCTTTTTGCTGATGATGGAGCATTATGGAAAAGGGGGAGAAATGTGGAACATCTTATTTTAAAACTTCAGGAAGGGATAGATAAAGTAAGTGAGTGGGGAACAGAGTGGGGCTTCACATTTTCAGTTGAAAAGACAAAAGTCATGTTCTTCACAAATAGAAAGATTGGAGTTAAAAAGTTAAAATTATATGGAAGAGAGTTAGAAAGTGTTGATTATTTTCGGTTCTTGGGAGTAGTGTTTGATAAGAAATTAACTTGGAGAAATCACATAGAGCATATCATAGTGAAGAGTAAAAAGGTAATAAACATTATGAGGTGTTTAGCAGGGTTGACATGGGGTGCAAATTTTGAATCTCTTAAACATATTTATGTGTCACTAATCCGGTCAAGAATAGATTATGGGAGTGTGGTGTATGGATCAGCAGCTAAAACTCTATTAAGTAAATTAGATGTCATCCAAGCTAGAGCACTGAGAATTTGTTTAGGGGCAGTAAAATCAACTCCAGTATGTGCTCTACAAGTAGAAGCAGGAGAAATGCCATTATGCATTAGAAGACAACAGTTAATGGTTAATTATTGGATAAATTTGAAAGGACATAATGAAAATCATCCAGTTAAGAAAGTGTTAGAAAACTGTTGGGAAAGAGGAAAGGAGCCTAAACATAGTTTTGGGTGGATTGGGGATAGCAACGCAAGAAAATTTCAAGTATATAACAAAGAATTTTATCCAACTGTACTATGGCCTTTAAGGCCTACATGGACATGGAAATACATTAATGTTGATAGTTCATTACGAAATATTAAGAAAAATACCACAGATATTTGCCAAGAATTTTATGATCGAGTAGAGAAAAAGTATAATGATTATTTGCAAATTTATACGGATGGTTCAAAAGATCCAATAACTGAAGCAACTAGTATAGCAGTAGTGATTCCGGAGTTGAAGATTAAGCTTTCGAAAAGAACATCTAATTTTCTAAGTATATATACAGTAGAATTGTGTGCTATTTTATTGGCTTTAGAATGGGTGGAGGATACTAGAATAAGTAAAATTATAGTTTGTAGTGATTCATTATCAGCACTGTTGAGCATTGCAAAGGGAAGCTCATGCAATCAACACATTTTGTATGAGATTCTTTTTGTTCATCAAAGACTATGTGAACAAAATAAAAATCTAGTAATTATGTGGACTCCTGCCCATGTGGGTATATTAGGCAACGAAAGGGCAGATAAGTTGGCTAAAGAAACTGTTAAAAAAGTAGACATTGATATGCCGATAAAGTTAACTAAATCTGAAGGAAAAAGTATAGTTTGGAACGAAAGCAAGAAATTATGGAAAATGAGATGGGATAATGAGACAAAAGGGAGACATTTATATAGGATACAAAATACAGTTGATGTTAATAGACTCAGAGGAATAAATAGGAGGGAGGAGATAATTATAAATAGAATAAGAACTGGGCATAGTTTATTGAATGACACTCTTTTTAAAATGGGGAAACATCTTACTGGTTTATGTGATTGGTGTAATGCCGCAGAAACAATAGAACATGTTTTTAATAATTGCAGGAAATATGTGGGTCATAGGAGAATATTGAGAATGGAAATTGGTCATAATAGGGAACTAAAGTTGGAAGAAGTCGCTGCTCAGCTGAGTAGTGATGAAGGGAAAAGAAAGATATTTCGTTTTTAAAAAAATACTGGACTCAATATGAGAATTTGAGAAAATAAATTAATATATAAGCACCAAGAGATGGCAGTAGTGCAACAATGATGGATGCAAGCTGCCGTTAAAAACCAAAGAAGAAGAAGAAGACAACTCAGACTGAGGAAGTCTTTCGGACGAAAGACGAAACGTTTCTACATTTTTTTTTTGCTTTTTTTTTTTGCTTTGTTGTTTTATTTTTTGAATGTCCAGAGGACCAGACTTAGCTTTTTTAGATTTTTCTACCTGGATTATTGAGCATGCATCAGAGTTTTTTGGTACCGTTGAGCTGCGTTATGCGGAGCCGGGCTGGGAAGAGCAGAGCCGGCTTCAAACCTCGTTTGTAAAGTTCACTCATGACGTCCTTGTACTCCGCGCGCCGGCTGAGCACGTCTGGGCTGTAGTCTTCCACGATACGAAGAGATGCGCCTCTGTAGTCGAGCTTCCCTCTGCTCCTGGCTTCACGGATGATGAGCTCTTTGGTCAGGTAGCGGTGCAGGCGGATGATCACCGGGCGCGGAGGATGCCCCGCGGGCCGTTTGGCTGCGAGGGAGCGGTGCGCTCTGTCCAGCTCAGGTGGAGTCGGGAGGACCTCTTTCCCAAATAACTCACAGAGGAGGGTGGAGAAGAAGTGAGTCGGGCGCCCGCTTTCCGTGTCTTCAGGTAAACCGAGGACTCGGACATTCTGTCGTCGGCTCCGTCCTTCGAGATCCGAGACTTTAACTTTTAATTTAGCGTTGTCCTCACGGAGAGCAGCGCATGACTCTTCGAGGGTGGACACGCGCTGGCTCAGATCTTCTGTTGCGAGCTCCAAAGAGCTGACTCGTTCTGCCTGTTCCTCCAGGGCCTGTCGTACCTGGTCCAGCTTGGAGCTGAGCATGTTGGCTGACGCTGTGATCTCAGACGCCAGATCCTCCCGGTGCTGCTCAAACAACGCAGTGATAGCCTCCAGCGTTAAACCCGCATCTTCCTTCTTGCTTCCTTTTGCGTTTTTAGCCATCATCAGAATAAAGAAAAAAGTATATATATAAAACCAACACTAAACCGTTATCTGTCATACAAAAGAAAGTTATGAGAATTATTTATAAAGTGGACATCAGAGAACACACAAATAAATTGTTTATTCAATCAAATATCTTGAAACTAAAGGATCTGGTTGATTTAAAAATGTTATTGATTATGTTTAAAGCTAGAAAGAGATTATTGCCATTTAATTTACAAAAGTTCTTTGTCTTAAGCTCTTGTGATAGAACTAACAGAAGGAAGTATGATTTCAAAAGTAAAACTGTGCGTACTACTTTAAAACAAATGTGCATTTCGGTGCATGGAGTAAAACTATGGAACAGTTTGGATGAGGAGTTTAAAAATTGCTCTACAATAAACCAATTCAAGAAACTTTATAAAAAAAGAATGATTAACTCTTATACACTTTTGAGTTGTTAATGGGAACAGTGGTATATTGTTATGTATGTTATTGTTTAGATATTGTTTGCAACTTGTTTTGTTAATTTAATGTTTACGGCCATGACATTTTTGTAATTATTGAGAAAGGGGGCAGGTCTATACAAGATTTTCTTCTTCCTGCTCCCTCTTCACTCGTGTAAATATGTTGTCAGAGAATGTGTTTGTAAACTGATGATTTTTTTAATCGAGTGAATAAATTGATTGATTGATTGATCTTTTTGAGTAGTTTTTGGAGATAATTATGCCTAAATATGTTACACTTTCTTTGACAGGGATATTATAAAATTTGAAGTACAGTAATTTGGCTACAGGGAAAGAGGCCATGAGTTGCTCACTCTAGCTCAGTAGGTGGCGGTATGCACCTGAAAGTTGCTTGCAATCCGCCAATAAACTAAAAGAAGAAGAAAAAGAAGAAGAAGGAAGAAGAAGAAGCTGCAAACACCAGAGCGGAAGTGGTTCATGCGCTATCAGCGTTAGCATCAGTGGTTCTCGACGTCATGATGGTTTGTGTGTGTGAGAGGTGAATGTTTGAGTGTGTGCAGCAACAATGTCTTCAGTTCAGTCTCTGAGAGAGTTTATCAGCGAGCGACTAACTGCTGCTGCTGAAGAAATATTCATAGAGTTTGAAAAAACCATCGTCCAGTACGAGGAAGAGATCGATCGTCAGCGCAGACTGCTGGACATCACCTGGAAACCTCAGACACACCTGCACACAACAGGTAAGAGCAGCAGGGAGAGAATGGAGCTTTAACCAGGAGATGAGTCCTGCTACAGTTTGTGTTAATCCAGAAATGTACATTTGGAGCCAGTTTGAGGGATTTTTATGTTGAATAGTTTCCTCGGAGACAAAAACAACTTTAGTATTTTTAAGGTTTAGCGTGTATCTTTGGGCAAATTTACTTTACTAATGTACATCTTTTACCAAAAGGATATTAAACTGAACAGTAAACTCTTAAGTTACATTCACAAAAATACAACAAATGAAAATGTAAACTGCAAAATAATAATTCATAATAATAAAACTCTTCATTGAGATTGGTTTTATGATGAAGGTTAAAGGGGACCACACATGCAAAATTCACTTTTTAATGTTTTTTTACTCAACTTTTGGTATTTACGTCATTAAAAAAACAGTCCTAAGGCCAAAAAAATGCACCCAGTGGTTTATTTACTCTAAGTAGATTTATTTTACTGTGATAAGGTAGCTGCAACATTCATGCCAATACTAGACTATGGTGACGTGCTGTACATGAGTGCTGCATCAAAATACCTACAGTCCTTAGACTCCATTTACCACGGTGCCCTTCGGTTCATTACTGACTCCAGTTATCGCACTCATCACTGTGAGCTTTACGTCAAATCTGGCTGGTCATCTCTCAGCACTCGCAGATACACTCACTGGATATCCTTCATCTACAAGACCCTCCTAAACCTGGTCCCGTCATACCTCACCTCCTTAATACAAACATCACACAGTCATTACTCCCTGCGCTCTAACGATTTAGTCCTCCTGTCAGTTCCTCCTGTCAGAACTGAACTAGGAAAAAGAGCGTTCAGCTTCGCCGTCCCCTCAGCCTGGAACAACTTACAGAAAGATCTGAAACTATCAACATTCATCTCTCCTGGATCCTTTATGTCAACCGTAGTAGAAAATGTCATCAAGAAACTTGACCATTGCAGATGTTTCTAACCATTACTTATCCAATATACATGTCATTGTTGATTTTTTTAACTTTATTTACCCAACCGAGGTCTGTCTGCTTGTTTTGTATATAATGTATATAGAAATCTGTCATATCCTGTTGGTTTTGAACTGTCAACATCTGTTTACTGTGATTGTAGTTTTCTTTATTTTCTTTTGATAAGTGCAAATGCCTATTGCCAATGTGACGTGTGCTGCTGACCACTTGACCAGGTCACCCTTGTAAAAGAGATCTCGATCTCAACGGGCTCTACCTGGTTAAATAAAGGTGATTGATTGATTGATTGATTGATAAGATAGGTTTCGTTTTGAAATCAATCGCGCTTGTGACGTCACAAGCACTAGGACAACCCACCCCAACATGAGTCCAGCCGAGTTCGGCCAAGATGGCGACCGGAGCAGTCGAACTGTGATAAAGCTGAGACACAGATCTCAATTTTTCACTCCTCCTTGGCTACACTATGATTTTTTTCTGAACCAAGAATTTTTGTTACAACTTGTTTTTTGCTGTTCAACTGAGCAAGAGTGGTATTTTACTAAAACCGCGGTCAAGTACGGTAAAAGCAGAGTAAAAGCTAGCAGCAACTGCTATTACCAAGCTAACTGCCAAACTCAACTGCTATTTTAAAAACCGTTACAACGATGCAACGGGCGGCGCACGGCATTAAAAGGAAGGAGAAAGGCAAAACTGTGTCTACAGGCTTGCTGAAAGACACGATGTCGGCTACAACCAGCAGTCCTCGGATTTGCTCCTCATCAGCTCCTGCTACAGGTGTGCCTGCCTCTGATCATAGCTACATCGATCCCATCACGGACAGGCAGAGCCCTGATCTGTCTCCTCTACCGCATTCTGACCCTGATACACCTGCTAAACCAGATGAAAAGAAACTGAAAGGTGACTTGTCTCTCTCACAATTGCAAGATAATATTGCTAAAATAATTAATGACCGCTCTGATAAACTAGAACACATGGTCAATCATAACACCATAGCAAGAAAGTTAATTCTCAATAGTCCAGGTATCAAATCCGCTCATTCTCAATCAGTTCATCTGGACAGTTTCTTTTTAGCAGAAACGTTTCACCCTCACTCCAGAGGGCTTCCTCAGTCAGAGTAGTCCAAAGCACACTGAAGTTAACCCACCAAGTAAGCAACTTATGTGGACCAACCAGTTTGCTGTAGCCAAGATGGTTTCTGGGGGCGTGTCCCTCGTCGACTCCTCCCAGGCAGGCAGACATGTCCAAAGTGGTTCAAGACAAGAAAGTTAATTCTCAATAGTCCAGGTATCAAATCCGCTCATTCTCAATCAGTTCATCTGGACAGTTTCTTTTTAGCAGAAACGTTTCACCCTCACTCCAGAGGGCTTCCTCAGTCAGAGTAGTCCAAAGCACACTGAAGTTAACCCACCAAGTAAGCAACTTATGTGGACCAACCAGTTTGCTGTAGCCAAGATGGTTTCTGGGGGCGTGTCCCTCGTCGACTCCTCCCAGGCAGGCAGACATGTCCAAAGTGGTTCAAGACAAGAAAGTTAATGTCAAACTGTCAAACTGTCAAACAGTTACAAGTTATGCGGAAGAGAGAAGCTGTAAACGGCTGTTGAACTGAACTATTGTTTGGCTGCTGTGATGTCGGTAGAATTAGAAAGACGCAGTCGGAACAGCATGGATGATTGTGAAGAGGAAGAGGAAGAGATAGACGAACAGGGAGGGAAAAAGTGGGAAAATGTGGGGAAGGGTGGAAAGAAACAGAGAGCTAATGAAAAAAAAAGGAAAAAAAGAAATGAGGAAACTACAGAAGAAACTGATAGTGATGATGCGTCAAAAAATCCATCTATGAATGTCATAATAAGATTTGAGGAAGAAGGGGGAGTAAAGAAAATTGACCCACTTAAGCTAACAAACACACTTAAAGCACAAGTTGGAGAAATCAAATATGCTAAAATACTGAGAGACGGAAATCTTCTGATCGGGTGCAATACAGAAGCTCAGATGGAAAAAGCGAAGAAAATTGGATGGGTGTGCAAAATTAAAGTCAAAACAGTTGTAAGAGTAGGTGAAAAAAGAGATAATGGAAGTAGAGGAGTCATTGTAGGAGTACCTTTAAATGTAAACATGAAAGACCTGGTCGGGAATCTAAAGCAAAGAAATGAAGAAGTAAAAGGAGCAAGAAGAATGACTAGAGGTCCAGAGAAAGTTGAAACTGAAACTGTGCTGGTGGAATTTGAAACAAAAGATGTGCCAAAGGAAGTTTTCTTTGGCTTGATAAGATTTAGTGTTAGGGAATTTATACCTAAACCAGTGAGATGTTTCAACTGTCAGGGATTTGGACATATTGCTAAAGTGTGTAAAGGAAAAAGGAGATGTGCCCGATGTTCTGGGGATCATGAATATGGAAAATGTGGAGCTGGAGTCAAACCAAAATGCTGCAGCTGTGGAGGAGAGCATAGTGTTGCTTTCTGGGGGTGTGAAGTGATGAAGCAGCAAACAGTTGTGCAGAAAACAAAGGTCACGCAGAAAGTAACATATGCAGAAGCATGTAAAATGGTTGAAAAAGAGAAACCACACGGAAAACCAAAAATAGAAGAGAGAAAAATAGAAGAGAAACAAGTAATCCAAAAGGTTATGGAAATGGTTGAAAGAAAAATAGATGAAGAGAAGAAGAAGATGGTGACATTTATTGCAGGAGTAATAAATGCAACATCAGACGTGAAGTCCAAAACAGAAAGAATTCAAATCATTGTGAAGGCAGCATGTCATAGTCTAGATATGAAGAACATCAGATGGGAAGAAGTAAGGGAAGAGCTATGTAGCCAAACAAGTCAAGAAGGATCATGTGGTTAATTCTTATCACAATCCTAATCCTACAGTGGAACGCAAGGAGTCTTTTGTCAAATGGTCAAGATTTTAAACAGTTTATTTATGANCACGGAAAACCAAAAATAGAAGAGAGAAAAATAGAAGAGAAACAAGTAATCCAAAAGGTTATGGAAATGGTTGAAAGAAAAATAGATGAAGAGAAGAAGAAGATGGTGACATTTATTGCAGGAGTAATAAATGCAACATCAGACGTGAAGTCCAAAACAGAAAGAATTCAAATCATTGTGAAGGCAGCATGTCATAGTCTAGATATGAAGAACATCAGATGGGAAGAAGTAAGGGAAGAGCTATGTAGCCAAACAAGTCAAGAAGGATCATGTGGTTAACTCTTATCACAATCCTAATCCTACAGTGGAACGCACGGAGTCTTTTGTCAAATGGTCAAGATTTTAAACAGTTTATTTATGAAGAGACAGAAAAACCTGACATAATCTGTATACAGGAAACATGGCTGAAGGCTTCTTTAGATTTTAGAGTTCATGGATATACTGCAGTTAGATTCGATAGGAAAAAAGGGAATGGAGGTGGGTGTCTTTCTCTGATTAAAGAAGGTATTCCGTATAAAATAATTGAAAGGAAAGGAGACTTAGAATATGTAGCAATTCAAATATGGATAGAAGTAGAGATGCTCGATATTGACTTTTTTGCCGATATTCGATATGCCGATATTGTTTAACACTTAATTTCCGATTACGATATTAACCGATATTACAAACCGATATTAAGGTGAAATTATATATCTCCTGTCAGGGACATTTTGTCTGCTTTATTGTGTTGCCCCACTGGATACATTCCATAGGCAAACAGTCTGTAGAAAATAAGAACCATTTCAACTGAAGTTATGGAAAAACTGCCATATTTTTTTTATTTTTTATTCTTAAACAATAGGTTGGATCATGCTCTCCCCGAGATAATCCTGACAATACCCACTACAGGTAGTCCCCGATTTACGAGCGAGATCCGTTACAACGAGGCGCTCGTAAACCGGAAATCTCGTAATTTGGAACGGTTGCCATGTCTCTCGTAAGTCCGGAATTTCGCTCGTAAATTGGAACGGTTTCGCTAGCGCGACTACAAACACTCGTTTTTCATCAAAAAACTGCTTATGAGTGCATAAAAATGATCGGAAACGTGTGTCCATATGTTTAGCTAACTAACTGTGGTGAAAAAACACATGAAAACTCAGTATTTTTTGCGTTTTTTCCAAAAATTCGCCAGCTCATAAGTCTGGAACCTCGTAGATCAGAGCGCTCGTAATTCGGGGACTACCTGTATAGCTAGGACAAATTTGACTTCTTAACAAATAAAATTAAACCTTGTAGCTGTAAAAGAGCTTGGAACATGTAATGTCAACTAAAATAACAAGTAAAATATACAGCCTACTATAATTTTTCCTTGTTAAATAAAATGTGAATTATCGGGCTTTTGTTATCGGAAGAGAAACCGATACCGATATGTAGGGATTTTACATTTTTATGCCAATATCGGTCCGATAATATCTGTAGGCCGATATTATCGGACATCCCTAGATAGAAGGAAAAGAAATAATGATTATAAATTATTACAACCCGTGCAAAAAGATTGAATTAAGTGAACTTGAGGAGATAGGTATGAAAGGAAATATTATTTGGTGTGGAGACTTTAATGCCCATCATTCACTATGGGGGAGTGAGAAAATAGATTATAATGGTAATATATTAGAAGAATTTTTGGATGATAAAAATCTTGTATGTTTGAATAATGGAGCGAAGACAAGAATCGATATTAATTCTGGTAAAGAATCGGTATTAGATTTAACATTTGTATCTAGCTGCTTGGCTCCATTATGTGAATGGCAAGTAAGAAATAAATCATTTGGTAGTGATCATTATGTTATAGTCAGTAACATAAGGATGGGCCAGATCCAGATTCCTGAATTAGTGGGAGGTAAGTGGATATTTGAGAAAGCAAATTGGGAAAAATATAAGTATTTATGTGAAAGGAACCTTTTATGTGTTCAAAATGGTTGGAGTATTGAAAAAATGAGTAAAGAGATGAGTCATAGCATTTTAAAAGCTGCTGAGGAATCTATTCCAAAGACTTCAGGTAAAAATAGAAAAAAATTAGTTCCGTGGTGGAATACTGATTGTAAAACAGCAGTAAGAGAAAGAAATAAAGCATTTAAACTGGTCAAACGGTCCCATAATTTTCAACATCTAATTGAATATAAAAAAGCACAGGCAAAAGTAAGACGTACAATAAGAAGAGCAAAGAGAACTCATTGGAGAGACTTCTGTGATACAATTGGTAGTAGGACACAAATAGGGGAAGTTTGGGGTATGATCAAAAAAATGGGGGGGGACAGAAGAGACTGGAGTTATCCAGTACTTAATAAAAATAATCAAATAGCAATAACTGATAGAGACAAGGCTGATATTTTAGCGAACACTTTTGTTGAAATACATAGTGGGAAAAATTTATCAGATGATGACAAACAGAAAAGGGAGATAACTAAAAGAAGAAATGTAGAAGCTTTAAGAAGAAAAGAGAATATTAATCAAGATCTGATAAACTGTCCCTTCTCTATTGGAGAACTGAAAAGAGCTTTGGGAAAAACTAGGAACAGTGCTCCAGGGAAAGATGAGATATGTTATAATATGTTAAAAAATCTAAATGATGAAGGATTACATAAACTTTTAATGTTATTTAATAAGATATGGAGAGAAGGGCATTTACCATATAGATGGAAAGAAGCAATTATTATCCCAATTAAGAAACCTGGGAAAGATCACAGTAATCCTGTAAATTACAGACCTATTGCGTTAACCTCTAATATGTGTAAATTGATGGAAAGGATGGTGAACGAGAGATTGATGCATTATTTAGAGTCAAGAAACATCATTACACATCATCAGAGTGGGTTTCGTAGAGGAAGAGGAGCAATGGATCCTATTTTATGTTTAGAGGACGATGTTCGAAAAGCCCAGATAAATAAGGAAACTGTTGTTTCTGTGTTTTTTGATGTAGAAAAAGCATACGATATGTTATGGAGAGAAGGGTTAATGATTAAATTACATCAGGCAGGAATAGGTGGAAACATGTTTAATTGGTTAAAAGATTTTTTATGTGATAGAACTATTCAAGTTAAAATAGGATCATATTTATCACAGCAATATAAAATAGAAAATGGAACCCCTCAAGGAAGTGTGATAAGCCCTACACTATTTTCAGTTATGATTAATGACATTTTCAAAGACATATCTTTCAGTTATGGTAAATCCCTTTTTGCTGATGATGGAGCATTATGGAAAAGGGGGAGAAATGTGGAACATCTTATTTTAAAACTTCAGGAAGGGATAGATAAAGTAAGTGAGTGGGGAACAGAGTGGGGCTTCACATTTTCAGTTGAAAAGACAAAAGTCATGTTCTTCACAAATAGAAAGATTGGAGTTAAAAAGTTAAAATTATATGGAAGAGAGTTAGAAAGTGTTGATTATTTTCGGTTCTTGGGAGTAGTGTTTGATAAGAAATTAACTTGGAGAAATCACATAGAGCATATCATAGTGAAGAGTAAAAAGGTAATAAACATTATGAGGTGTTTAGCAGGGTTGACATGGGGTGCAAATTTTGAATCTCTTAAACATATTTATGTGTCACTAATCCGGTCAAGAATAGATTATGGGAGTGTGGTGTATGGATCAGCAGCTAAAACTCTATTAAGTAAATTAGATGTCATCCAAGCTAGAGCACTGAGAATTTGTTTAGGGGCAGTAAAATCAACTCCAGTATGTGCTCTACAAGTAGAAGCAGGAGAAATGCCATTATGCATTAGAAGACAACAGTTAATGGTTAATTATTGGATAAATTTGAAAGGACATAATGAAAATCATCCAGTTAAGAAAGTGTTAGAAAACTGTTGGGAAAGAGGAAAGGAGCCTAAACATAGTTTTGGGTGGATTGGGGATAGCAACGCAAGAAAATTTCAAGTACATAACAAAGAATTTTATCCAACTGTACTATGGCCTTTAAGGCCTACATGGTCATGGAAATACATTAATGTTGATAGTTCATTACGAAATATTAAGAAAAATACCACAGATATTTGCCAAGAATTTTATGATCGAGTAGAGAAAAAGTATAATGATTATTTGCAAATTTATACGGATGGTTCAAAAGATCCAATAACTGAAGCAACTAGTATAGCAGTAGTGATTCCGGAGTTGAAGATTAAGCTTTCGAAAAGAACATCTAATTTTCTAAGTATATATACAGTAGAATTGTGTGCTATTTTATTGGCTTTAGAATGGGTGGAGGATACTAGAATAAGTAAAATTATAGTTTGTAGTGATTCATTATCAGCACTGTTGAGCATTGCAAAGGGAAGCTCATGCAATCAACACATTTTGTATGAGATTCTTTTTGTTCATCAAAGACTATGTGAACAAAATAAAAATCTAGTAATTATGTGGACTCCTGCCCATGTGGGTATATTAGGCAACGAAAGGGCAGATAAGTTGGCTAAAGAAACTGTTAAAAAAGTAGACATTGATATGCCGATAAAGTTAACTAAATCTGAAGGAAAAAGTATAGTTTGGAACGAAAGCAAGAAATTATGGAAAATGAGATGGGATAATGAGACAAAAGGGAGACATTTATATAGGATACAAAATACAGTTGATGTTAATAGACTCAGAGGAATAAATAGGAGGGAGGAGATAATTATAAATAGAATAAGAACTGGGCATAGTTTATTGAATGACACTCTTTTTAAGATGGGGAAACATCTTACTGGTTTATGTGATTGGTGTAATGCCGCAGAAACAATAGAACATGTTTTTAATAATTGCAGGAAATATGTGGGTCATAGGAGAATATTGAGAATGGAAATTGGTCATAATAGGGAACTAAAGTTGGAAGAAGTCGCTGCTCAGCTGAGTAGTGATGAAGGGAAAAGAAAGATATTTCGTTTTTAAAAAAAATACTGGACTCAATATGAGAATTTGAGAAAATAAATTAATATATAAGTACCAAGAGATGGCAGTAGTGCAACAATGATGGATGCAAGCTGCCGTTAAAAACCAAAGAAGAAGAAGAAGAAGTTGCTTACTTGGTGGGTTAACTTCAGTGTGCTTTGGACTACTCTGACTGAGGAAGCCCTCTGGAGTGAGGGTGAAACGTTTCTGCTAAAAAGAAACTGTCCAGATGAACTGATTGAGAATGAGCGGATTTGATACCTGGACTATTGAGAATTAACTTTCTTGTCTTGAACCACTTTGGACATGTCTGCCTGCCTGGGAGGAGTCGACGAGGGACACGCCCCCAGAAACCATCTTGGCTACAGCAAACTGGTTGGTCCACATAAGTTGCTTACTTGGTGGGTTAACTTCAGTGTGCTTTGGACTACTCTGACTGAGGAAGCCCTCTGGAGTGAGGGTGAAACGTTTCTGCTAAAAAGAAACTGTCCAGATGAACTGATTGAGAATGAGCGGATTTGATACCTGGACTATTGAGAATTAACTTTCTTGTCTTGAACCACTTTGGACATGTCTGCCTGCCTGGGAGGAGTCGACGAGGGACACGCCCCCAGAAACCATCTTGGCTACAGCAAACTGGTTGGTCCACATAAGTTGCTTACTTGGTGGGTTAACTTCAGTGTGCTTTGGACTACTCTGACTGAGGAAGCCCTCTGGAGTGAGGGTGAAACGTTTCTGCTAAAAAGAAACTGTCCAGATGAACTGATTGAGAATGAGCGGATAACACCATAGCATTGATGCTCTGAAGAAATCGATTGACTTTATATTTACTGAGATTGAGACACTAAAAACTGACGTGAAAGCTGCGAGCTCCTTATCAAAAAGCACTGCTCAGAAGCTGTCTGAAGTTGAAATGAGGATAAACGAGACATAGAGATATCAACGTAGATGGAACTTAAGACTGCACGGAATCCCAGAGGAAAAGCAGGAAAATATTAAAGCCAAAGTTACTGACATCTGCTGCACTGTTGTTGGAGAGGATCAAAGAAAACTAAAAGAAAATATTGACATCGTTCATCGTCTGGGTCGCTTCAACGTCCAGCAGAGGGCTCCAAGGACCACCATCATCCGCTTCACCAACATTACTTCTCGTGACCTGGTGTGGAAAATGGCCAAAAGCAGCGAGTTTCTCAAAGAGAAGAGGCTGAGATTTACAGAGGATCTCACCACAGCTGACAAGGCGCTGCGGGAAAAACTGTGGCCATTAATTGAAGCAGCCAGGAAGGAAGGAAAAAAGGCTCATTTTGCTGGTGTCCGTGTAATTATTGAAGGAAAAGAGATGCGGCCACCGCTGTCCCCATCCGGACAGTATTCTACACCTGTCCATATGGACACAACAAGCCCTTCATAAATAAGGTTTCAGGGACTGTATAAGGTGTACAAAAAAGACTTGCTCAGATGGACACCTAGAAACCTACAAATTTAACATTTGCACTCCTTTCTAAGTTCTAATTTTTTAAAGACAGTTTGTCTACTCATATTTACATTATCTTAATTTACACAAGTGTGTAAATTGGTTACATGTTTATTATATTGGTTTTTGGTCGTTTGTGCTCTTCCTAAGTGCACTCAGTTTATCAATAGGTTAAGTGTCAGATATAATCCCTTTGCATCTAAGCATTTTTTAAATATAAATTTGGATTTATTATTCCCTATTTTTGTTATTAATGCACCCATAGTGTTTTAAATTGCAAGCTGTTTTAAGTATTAGTAACTGATATACTTTTTTTTAATTTTTTTATTTTTATTATATAAAATATTATTATAAATATATTATTTTTATTATTATTTTTATTATTTTTTATTATATATATATATATATATATTTTTTTTTTAATATATCAGCATCCTTCTACTCATGGTTCAAATTCAGCATTCGAGGTCTGAAGGTTGTTTTCTGTGTTCACTTATCTCACATTGTCCCTCTCAGTTTTCTCTTTAAATGCCAGGGGGTTGAGAGAAAATGTTAAACGTAAAGCTTTGTTTTTATTTGCAAAACAACAGAAATCTGATTTTTGTTTTTTTCAAGAGTCACATACTGTAGAAAATGATGTCTCCTTTTGGAAGACTCAATGGGGAAATGATATATGGTTTTCACATGGCTCAGAAAGATCAGCAGGGGTTACTATTTTGAAAAACAACTTTAATGGTTCTGTCCTACACTCAGAATGTGACCCTAATGGTCATTACATAATTTTAATCCTGAATGTCAACAACAATATTGTCCTTCTTGCCAATGTATATGGTTATAATTCTAAACCCGAAAATGATTTCTTATTTGATGGATTAGAATCTAGCTTCCTACACTGGTTATCAAAATACCCAAATGTTTTATTTTTAATGGGTGGTGATTTCAACATTGCTTTAAATGGTTCCTTAGATAGATGGCCTCCGAGGATTAATAATGCTTCTTCTGTTAACTTGTCCTCTTTTATACAAAAATGTTATCTCATAGATATATGGAGGGAAAAAAATCCTGTCTCTAGACATTATACATGGTCTAACAAACCTTGCTCGTTAATGTCTCGTAAAGATTACTGGTTAATTTCTGACTGCTTAAAAAAGAATAACATTACTCCCAGTATATTATCTCCACTAACGGATCATAAAGCAATATCCAGGGCTTAAAGATCTCCGACACCCAGCCGGATTTCCGGCTTTTGACCAAACTGTAAAAAAAAAAAACTGCTCGCGCGGCTTCACAGGAGTAGGAGTCCGTTCATGTGTGCGCGCGTGTGTTTTTGAAGCGTGCAGCTCTTGTTTGGCTGCACTGCGTGTGCAGCGAATCAAAGCCCCCCCTCCCCCGCACACACACAGCCAATGTTCCCTCGCTGCCCGGACATTCTCTGCGCACAATAAAATCTTTGCGCGCATCCAAATTAACTCGACAGCCTGCCGGTCGCCTCAACTTAAAATGATCGATGGACAGCGATTACATCCAATCACATTGAAGCTCACGTTGTTTTGACCAATCAAAATCCGGAAGGCGGGTCTTACAAGCAAACAAGTTTGTCTGCAGCTTCAGTCAGATCATGTAGAAGTCACGGAGTTTGTCAAATCTCGTTGTTAGGTCAAGTAAAATCAGAGGTATGATAAATAATCCACACCACGTCTTTTATCTGAATAAAGTCAAATATCAACCGCGAGAAGCTGCACACTCGCACACACATGCACATACACACCGCTGAACACAAACTGTAAACAATCCCCGTCCTTTCTGAAGGAGGAAGTTATTTGTCAAGCACCAAATCTGTAGGAAAAATAAGAAAAAGATGCAGAAGCTGAACGGAGGTCAGTGCACGATAAAGTCACGTGATAAAGTCAGTGAGAGCGGGGTGATGAAGAGGAAGATCGTTAGAAGAGGAAGAGCAGAACCAGGCCAGGTGTGCAGAGGAGCAGGGCAGAACCAAGCATCAGTTCCTGAGCTCTGCAGATGTTGACCCAGGGACCAAGGAGGAAAATACACTTTTTAAAAACTTACAGTAAAATAAATATTTTGTCAATAAAAAAATAATACAGTAATGTGGAGATTTTAAACAAAAACCCTACAAGCATTAAAATAAAAATCATCTAAATTAGATACTGTATATTTATTAAAAGTGTAATACTGTCCTGAGTTTTTGCATAGTAGTTTTTGCATAGTATTAGTATGAAAGTATGAAAAGTTACACCAACACTAAACATTTAATAAACATAAGCATAAAATGAAATAATAAAAATTATTCATTCAGCTGGGAGTTGCAAAATCACTTATATTGAAAGCAAACTCATGGAAGTTGCTGCTGTAATCTGATTGTTTTAATAAGCCATGTAACTTTCTATGATCCCAGATTTATAACAGGTGTGTGGATAGTGCGCACATCCTGTTGCTCATAGTGGTCCTCTGTGTGCTCAGAGAGCTTGTGTGTATGCTCAGACACATGAAAAATTAGAGGGAACATTGCACACAGCTGAACATAAACAATCCCCCTCCCCCCCTCCTTTCTGACGGAGGCTTTCTAAACTAATTATTGAATCAAGTTACTTACTGGTATGTAGGTAAACATAGATGTTTAACCCTTTAAAATACACCAGAATACAGGAAATGGCATCTACTTTATTCCAAATTTTCTGGGGGAGGACCCCCAGACCCCCCCATGCTTCTGATGCCATACTGGTAAGACATTTTCCATCAGAGTTTTAACAGTCTGTGCTCACAAACATTTTCACTGCACAGAAACATCTGTGTGTTAATGCTGGAGATGACTCCAGCTTGCTGGGAGTCCTAACACCAGCTCTGTGGAACTTCCCTTTAGATTGTGATACAGTATTGAGTATTCTAAATTTATTGCAGATGAATTCACTGAACTGTGTCTGTTCAATGTGGCGTTGAGTCTTTTTTTGAGTTGTTTTTGCTGCAGGGCAGTTCTCTGGGGCACATATTTTTACATTAAGTTCAGATACATTGAAACCTCATGTAAGTCATTGTTACTTGAAGCTGAATTGTTTAAAAACAGTTAATTGCACTTCAGAGAGCATTTTTAATAAACGTTGGCAAAATGTTACGATTTTATTTTATCAACAACACAAAAAAGTTTCAGGCTCAGGATTTTTTTTCACTTTAAGCCCTGAATATCACTGATTGTCTCATTCGGTCCTAACATTACTCCCACATTCAGAAGTTCTTATTGGAAACTTAACAGCTCCATCCTAAAAAATGAACTAGTAATTGATAAAGTCAAATTACTAATAAACAATTTCTGGAGCAAAGCCTTAATTGATAACAATTTCTCTAGAAATTGGGAACTCTTCAAATTTGAAGTTACAAAATTTTTTAGAGCGTTTGGTGCCTCGCTAGCCAAATCCAAGAAAGATGAAGAAACAAACATAATATCTAGAATAACTGAAATCACTCAAATCTTACCTGAAAATTTATCTGAAAATGACATAAAGGATTTAGCCGTACAGCAAAATAAATTAGATGAGATATACAGAATGAAAGCAAAGGGGGCTTTTGTGAGATCAAGGAGGAAATGGCTGGAAGAAGGGGAACAAAACACTGCATATTTCTTTCAATTAGAAAAGACCCGTAGTAAATTCAATTCAATTCAAAAACTTAACATTAACAACGTTGTCACTGATGATCCCCAAAGAATAGCAAAGTATTGCTCCACTTTTTAAAGTGAGTTGTATGAATTAGGGCTGTGCGATATGACGATATATATCGTGGGGACGATAGAAACGTGTCTATCGTGCAACTTTCCTTCTATCGTCTCTATCGTGATAAATAAGAATAAAATATAACTGTCGCAAAGAAGCTTCATATGGTGGTTTTGCGAGATGACGGCGCTGCTTTATGTTTGACGCACGCGCGGGTTTGCGACACATGCTTTACGTCAAGGGCGGAGTGGCCATCGGGAGGTTCGGGAGAAATCCCGATGGGCCGCGTCATGAATGGGCCGATAGGCGCACGGGGAAAATGATGATGGTTGAATAAATCTGCTCAATATTGACTTGTCCCTGACTGTAGCCTCTTAAAGGGAGGGACAGCGCTGATCACTTTAAGAGACTGCAGCCTGCAGCCTCTTAAAGCGCTGATCCCTTTAAGAGACTGCGCCGCACTGGGCCGGCAGCTTGGGAGCTACCATTTGATAAAAAACACCCCTGAAAGTTCACCGTTGGTTGAGTCCAACCCAGGACCGAAGCACGTATTTTCCAAAACATCAGGTGATGGAGCAGCGCGGAGTCCAAACTGCTAATTAGCAATAAAAATGGACAGGAAGAGGCAGGTGGAGCTGAAAAAGTCAGGTTGAAGAAAAGAAAGGCGTTACAGGAGGAAGCTGCCAAATGTGCAAAGCTTACAGACATTTTGTCAAAGAGACAGACAGAAGAAGCAACAGGTAATGATAAAAATTAAAAACTAGCATAATAAATTAAGCTAATGTCACAACGTTGTACTATGTCACTAAACATGCATGAAAGTCAAGTGGGACCTAAACGGACATAGCTTAATTAAAAATAAAAGCAGAAATATATAAATTGACCAATAAATAAATAAACGTCAAAGGACAATTTAAATTAAAAGAGAACTCATACCCTGATGCATGCTCAATAATCCAGGTAGAAAAATCTAAAAAAGCTAAGTCTGGTCCTCTGGACATTTTTTGCTTTGTTTTGTTTTGTTTTTTGAATGTCCAGAGGACCAGACTTGGCTTTTTTAGAACTTTATCTCATGTTTTAAAATAATTGACCATCATGTTTTTTTCTTCCAGCTTAGTTCCAACAAATTATATATTTTAATTCATAATTTTACATTTTACTGTGCTTAAAATACCGGTAGGCCTATATTTTTTTTTTTGTTTTTACTTTTACTCTTAGATGACTTGTGTTATGTAATAAAAAATTTTTTTTAAATCCACACAAGTCCTTATTTACGTAATGAGGCAGAAATGCATGAGGTGAAGTGAAAACAGGAGACAGAAAAATGTTAAAGCAACACATTTAATAGACAAATAAAAATAAACTCATGCATATGCATACATATTGCAACCAATGCCAAACTTGTCTCTGATTTTGCTTGTCTTGACCCTAAAAACTTTTCAGAGATAAGGCTTAAAGGACTCAAGAGCTCAGCACTTCAAGAAATCAGCAAAAATCTGCTTAGATTTGATGAGAGAGCCACAGTGAGTACTTTACACACAAAGCTGTCCAGTCCAGCATCCCAGTGGGATATGCTCAAGAAGTCCCCTCTGGAAGAGTCCACTGTCAGGTACTGAGATGGAACAGGGTGGCCAGGAGGGCTCAGTTGAACCAGAGCTTGAACTTGAAAGCAGGGCTTGTTCTTCTTGCAGAAACTGTGTTATCTGTGTTTACCTTATATTGACACAGTATAACCTTTTCACAGATTATATACATATAACCCAGTTATAGGGCTGGCATACAAATATTTGTTGACCCTTTCATTGTCTCAGGTTGCATGTGAAAGAAGCTTCTCTACTCTCAAGTTCATCAAGAATAGACTACGAAGCACACTTAACCAGGAGCATTTGGAGGCATAGAAAGAACTTCTTATGTCCATTGACAATGACAAAGTAACAAATATGGTGGCAGAAACTAGTGCACTTCTTAGGCCCTTACTGATGCTGATCACATGTCAAACTCGAGGCCCATGGGCCAAATCTGGTCTCATTGACATTTTATCTGGCCTCAAATTTAATATTTTAATTGTAAAATAGTTTTATGGTTTATCTTTTTGTCACTGTATTTAGTGCAAACTTCTCATGACAGCTGGCCAATGTTCAAGCCAACAAAATTACGTTTTGAGTTTTTCAGTTATCTTTGAGTCTGATATGGAAAGAGCAACAAAGAATTGACTTATCTTTTTCTGTTTTTTAAGTCAACTAATTTAGTTTTTTTTCCCCACCTGATTTGCTGAATTGTAACAAAATGTAACAAAAAATTATAACAAAAAAAATGTTGTTGATTGTATTGCAATTAAGAAAAATTATAGGCTACATTTTTGCCTAATATTTTTAAAATGTGAAAAAATGGGCCACTCTTGGCCATTAAACTCCCGGGCTGAAAAGTTGTCCCACTCCGCCCCTAATTTACGTTGTTAAACTCGAGAGACGCAGAGACGCAGCCGGCATGAAGCCGGTGTCACTAACAACAAGGAGAAACAGTTGCACAGGCAGCCCGAGAAGAATAACTTTTACCAAAAAGAGGGGAAAGCTCACCTTGTTAGCTTCCATATTTCGCTCCGCTGAAACTCTGAGACAAAATGGGTCCAGAGGACACAGAGTCCAACCGAGTCCGAACTCTGGTCCAGTTAACCAATACAAAACAGACCAGAGACACAACAGAACCGGAATCAAACGCAACGTTTTCTCTGTTTCTTTTACTCTAGCTTCCAGAGCGGATTTCTTCTTCGTGGGTTTTATTAGCAGCCGTTGTTTTACCGCCACCTGCAGGAAAAATTTGGACCAAAGTAGAAACTCCTTTTCTAAAACATAATTCTTATCTACTCAGATGAATTATGTGCAATGAATATTTATTAGATATGTGCCTGGCACCAATTCTTGTACTTTTAAGTTTGTTAATGTTAGACAACACTGCTGAGTAAAAGAATAAGCTAACATAATGCTCTGTTGTAGTGTGCTGAACAAAGCTGAGCTGTTGCACTGATTCAAACCCTGATGTGTTCTCATTCAGGAAACAAACTGTCTGATCATCCAAAAAACCCTTGTCTTCCTTAAAAAACGACACAACGCAGAGTTGAGGGGTTGCTTCAGCTGGCTTGGTACAGTGGAGTGAAGCAGAACCCGGTTACATTGGAAATATAATTTAACCGGGTTCTGCTTCACTCCACTGTACCAAGCCAGCTCAAGTAACCCCTCAACTCTGCGTTGTGTAGTTTTTAAGGAAGACAAGGGGCTTCTGCGTGATCAGTCAGTTTATTTCCTGAATGAGAACACATCAGGGTTTGAATCAGTGCAACGGTTCAGCTTCGTTCAGCACACTTGTGCAGCTTTCACAGACTGGAAACTAGAAACTCCTTTTCTACTTTGGTCCAAATTTTTCCTGTACACAACACACACATTGTGTTGTATATATCGTGATATATATCGTTATCGTGATAATAAAAAAGTCCATATCGTGATATATGATTTTTCCCATATCGCCCAGCACTAGTATGAATCACAATACAATAAATCTGAATCTGAAAATTTCTTTACACATCTTCTTCTTCTTCTTCTTCTTTCGGCTTTTCCCTTTTCAGGGGTTGCCACAGCGAGTCATCCTCCTCCACCTCACTCTGTCCTCTGCATCCTCTGTCCTCACTCCAACTACCTTCATGTCCTCTCTAACTGCATCCATATATCTCCTCTTTGGTCTCCCTCTTTGTCTTTTTCCTGGCAGCTGCATTTCTAACATCCTTCTACCAATATACCCACTGTCCCTCCTCTGGACATGAAACTAAATCAATCAATGATGACCAAAGGAATATATGTGATGCTCCCCTATCTCCTGCTGAAGTTCTGTCTGTTATCAAACACCTAAAACTTAATAAATCTCCAGGAGTTGATGGCCAGGAGTTGATGGCCTAACGTCTGAGTTCTACATTGCCTTCGCAGATCAATTAGCTCCCTTCCTTCATCGGCTATTCTCACAATGCATTGATAACCAAACTCTTCCTCCCACTCTATGTCAAGGCCTTTTGACATTGATTCCGAAACCTAAAAAAGACCCCCTTCTGATTGATAATTGGCGTCCGATTTGTCTCCTTAACAGTGACTATAAAATTCTAGCTCGTATTTTTGCTATGAGGATGAAAAGCGTCCTTAATTTTATAATTGATGAAAGTCAAAATGGTTTCATGACACAAAGACATATAGCTAACAACATCAGGCTAGTGCTAGATCTTATCGACTATGCAGATTTGTGTGATGATGACAGTCTTATATTATTTCTAGATTTCCGCAAAGCTTTTGACACCATTGAACACAACTTTATTTTTCAGGCATTAAATAAATTTGGTTTTGGCCCTTACTTTTGTGCAGCAATCAAAACCATGTACAAAAATGCTAATTGTTCAATCAAACTTTGCACAGGTACATCTCCCAGATTTGACCTAAAGCGAGGTGTCAGACAAGGCTGCCCGGTCTCCCCGTACCTCTTTTTGATCTGCACTCAGTTACTGTCAGATCTCATCAAACTCAACCATCTCAAAGGTATCACTATTGCTGAAAAAGAGATTATAATTAGTCAACTAGCAGATGATACCACTTTATTTTTAAAAGATGCTTCTCAGGTTTCTTTAGCCATTACCATAGTTGAGAAATTTTCTAGAGCCTCGGGACTCTTCCTTAATATTAATAAATGTGAACTATTAGCCCTAAAAGATTGTAACACGTCCTCCATCCATAATATCCCTGTTAAAGACTCTGTCACCTATCTCGGCATAATGATCAACAAGGATCAAAACACTAGATGTGTTCTGAACTTTGACCCCATTGTAAGTAATGTACAAAAAAAACTGAACTCTTGGCTTCAAAGAGATTTGTCAATCAGAGGAAGAATTTTGTTAACTAAAGCAGAAGGCATCTCCTGATTAACTTATCCAGCTTTGTCTCTTTCTGTAAACAAACAAACAACTGATATCATTGATAAAATGCTATATAGTTTTGCATGGAAAAATAGGATTCATTATATCAGAAAATCATTATTGATGAATTCATATGAACATGGTGGCCTAAATTTTCTTGATTTCACAACTTTAAACAATACGTTCAAAATAAATTGGATCAAACAGTTTCTTAAAAATCCCTCCTCAATCTGGAATTTTATACCTAATTACTTATTCTCTAAACTTGGTGGCCTTAACTTTGTTCTTCTTTGCAACTACAACATTGAAAAAGTCCCCATAAAGCTATCTAATTTTCATTCATTCAACCTTTATTTAGTCAGGTAAATCTTTTGAACCTCATGGGCTCATTTACGAAAGCGACCTGCTAAAACTAAAGAACAATGAACAGCAGTGGTAGAATTTCCTTAAACAATAAACAATAAACAAACAAACAATAAACAATAGAAAACAAAAGAGAGAAAAAAACAAAAGAAAGTTTTTTTTTTTTTTTTTTTTAACAAAGTATCAAAAAACTAGCAAAACATTATAAGGTAGACGTATAAAATCAAAGACAGGAACAAATCTGCATTGGTTTTTGCCAGGATTCCAACAGATTCTGAATTTTTCAGATTCTTGGGATATCCCAAGACAGATTCTAATTTCTATAAACAAATGCTTCTTTCCTGGTCTTTAATTTACAAGCACAATTTCTCACCCCATCGATATTATATTTGGAACAATGGAGACCATTTTGTACAAACGTAAGTCTTTATTCTTGGAAAATTGGTTTGAACATGGAATCATTTTAGTTCAGCAGCTATTTAATCCCAATGGTGTTTTAATGTCTTATTCTGAACTTCTAAACAAGTTTGGCATTCCTATACCACCAAAGGAATACGCGTTTGTTTTTGACGCTATCCCGTCTGGTGTTATAATGCTTCTTAAGTCCTCTATAACTCCTCCACTGACTCCACCAAGTTTGAACCCTGCTGACTCTAGTATTGGTCAAATCTGTTTTTCCACTAAAAAGACAAAAAACAACCGTGATATACGTGCCTTATTCCAGAAGGACATGGTCTCTGTTCCAAATGTTGTCTCTTATTGGAATAACCTTGCACCAGACCTGAACTGGAAAAAAATCTGGTGCCTTCCATCTAAATATTTGGTTATTAATAAAATGAAAGAAGTATCCTTTAAGATTATCCATCGTTTTTATCCCTGCAAGTCTTTCCTTCAACGATACAAAAAGGACATTGACATGAACTGCTCATTCTGCCAACTCTGTGAAGAAGATCTCTGTCATTTATTCTGGTCATGTCCTTTCTTATGTACGTTCTGGCAGGATATTTGCACTTTTATTTCCCAAAACATTCTTGTTGACTTTTCCCTTACTTATGTAAATGTGTTGTTTGGATTCTTTTCTTATCCCATTAATAAAACAAACCATTATTATATTATCAACCTAATTTTATTAGTTGCAAAATACCTTGTACATAAATCTAAATTCTCATATCAGAAACCTTGTTTCTTGGTCTTTAGAGAGGAATTCAAACACAGGTACGCGTTATCCCAAATATGTGGGGGTGTTAGTTTCCAATTTACATATGTTGGTGCGTGTCAATGGTTTGTCCTGTTATAACTGCTCCCCCTCACTGTCTCCTAACTCAATTGATAAAGCTTTTCAGATGAGAAGCGAAACGTCTTGTTTGTTACAAATAAAGTCCAGTTGTTCTGCATTGAACGCCTTTTTTGATTTTATCATGTCCTGGACGACTGAGAATCTTCACCAGCAAATATATTAGAACAATTCAGTACTCAAACAATAGTAAAGCCATAAAAACTACAGATTTGTGTTCCCACTTCAACATTTTTGTGACTTAACTTTTTTTCAGTTTTTTTTCTCTCTCTTACGTATACCGGTACATTTATATGTGAGCATGTATAAATACACTTCTTTTTATTTGTTTTTTCATAACCCCCTGGCATTATTCACTTGTTCTTTTTGTTATATAATACTGTATTGATATTATGTCTACTGTTGTCAACATTTTTATTTGTTCATTTTGCTGTATAACATTGACACAAGGAGCCAAGATGGTCTAGTGGCAGGGCTTTTGACTTGGGACCCGAAGGACGCTGGTTCGCGCCCCGGCCACTACCCACCTTGGGGTGTCTATGAGTGCACACCTATTTCTCCAGCTCCCCGGGCGCTTTCGGGCTGCTCACTGCACCACCTGGTAGGTGGTTGGGTTAAATGCAGAGACGAATTTCGTCTGTGTATGGGAAACATACGCAGATGACAGACAAAGACATTATTATTATTATTATTATTATACTGTGTCTACTGGTTTGTTAAAATTTTATTATCAAAAAAAAAAAAAGAGTCCAGCCCCTCACCTAGCAACCCCTGGTTAGGCTCAACCCACTTCTGTATTAAACACATGACTGTTGTTTTTCATGATTTCATCTCATCTTTTGTTTATATGTTCTTAATTTCATGTGTACAGCACTTTGTTGCAGCTGTGTTTTTTTTTAAATGGCTTTATAAATAAAGTATAATTGTTATTTTTATGTTTTAGTTCAATTTTTAGTGTATTTGCGATCGCTCCCAACGCGCAGCTGGCAAAAATTACCGTATTTTCCGGATTATAGGTCGCAGCTTTTTATGGTTTTTTCAGGGCCTGCGACCTATATACCAGTGCGACCTATTTGTGGATTTTTTTCCACCAGGGGGCAGTACAGGCTGCAGTACCACTTTTGGCCGCTAGGGGGCAGTACAGGCTGCAGTACCACTTTCGGCCGCTAGGGGGCAGTACAGGCTGCAGTACCACTTTCGGCCGCTAGGGGCAGTACAGGCTGCAGTACCACTTTCGGCCGCTAGGGGGCAGTACAGTTTGCAGTACCAGTTTCGGCCGCTATGGGCGCTAAAGAGACCTGTAGTCTGTTTACCGGTACTGTACCTGCAGACGTGCCGGGGGGCGTTATCTGTATGTGTATTGAGAATAAAAGCCCATCACCCCGGCGCCATCTCTGTGGGGAGTAGGACAGATGCAGCAACAGCGAACAACACGAGAACAACGAGACAACAGCAGCCATGCCTCCAAAAAGAAAGTCATACACGGCCGATTTTAAATTGGACGTGGTGAAATTCGCCGTGGTTCACGGGAACCGAGCCGCTGACCGCCAGTACGGGGTCAGTGAGAAGGTGATCCGGGGCTGGAGGAAGTCCGAGGCGGTGATCCAGGCCATGAAGAGGACCAAGCGGGCGAACAGGGGCAGGCGAGCCAGGTGGCCACAACTTGAGGACCGAGTGAGGGCTTGGGTTCTCTCGGAGCGCGCGTGTGGGAGAGGGGTCTCCACCGTCCAGCTGCGCCTCCATGCCATCTCTGTCTCCAAGGACCTGGGCATCGCGGAGTTCCAAGGTGGTCCGAGCTGGTGCTTCAGGTTCATGAAGCGCAACGACCTCTCCATCAGGGCCCGAACTACCATGTCACAGAAGCTGCCAGCTGACTACCAGGACAAGCTGGACACCTTCCGTGCCTTCGTGAGCCGACAGGTAAGCTAACATGTTTTGTGTGTTACACGTACCTGTATCTTGCTAAATTTTAATAGATTAATTTGATAAAAAATCGCGCGATCACAGCGAGTTTATTGTCAGTGCGCGCGTTTCTTTGTTTAATGTACGAAGATGTCTCCTTCGTGTGTCGCATGGTACCTGTACCGCTAGCTAAGCTAAGCTAACATGTTTTTTTTTTGTGTGTGTTAAATGTACGGTACCTGTATCTTGCTAAATTTTAATAGATTAATTTAATATAAAATCGCGCGATCACAGCGAGTTTGTTGTCAGTGCGCGCGCGTTACTTTGTTTAGTAATGTACCGTACGAAGATGGCTGCCTTCGTGTGTCGCATGGTACCGCTAGCTAAACTACCAGTAACATGCTTCTTGCTAAATTTTAATATATTAATTTAATATAAAATCACGCGCTCATAGCGAGTTTGTGTTGAGTGGGTGCGTGCTTAATTCTTTGTTTACTTTTTTGTGTGTGTTTAAAGATGCAGTATGTAACATTTTTTATAAACATATTCCTTCACTCTGTCACCATCTCCTGACAGACTGATGCTTTGCCTGTTGAAATTTTTTCTAAGCAGACTGAACCTTTAACGCACTTCTTGCTAAATTTTAATATATTAATTTAATAATAATAGGTAATAATAATGAATTTTTTTTTATAACGCACGTTTTATTAACAAAAATCTCAAAGTGCTACAAAGTGCAGCTAAAATTACCGGTAAAGGTCAAAAACAAGTGATAAAATCAAGTACCGGTAAGATCAGTGATAAAACAACCAAAAACCATAATAAAATCAATAAAAACAATGATAACATCAACTAAGATCTGAGTTAAAATCATGTGTATCGGTAGGCAGAGTATGGTACGCTCGCTTAAAAATAAAGGTCTTTAAGCCTTGTTTAAAGTCAACCAGTGACTGTGGAGCACTGGTTTAATAAAAATGTGGACATGTGATGTGGACATGTGATGTGATGTTGACAAACAAAGAAACATTTTATGTTGCAGGTCACTTGGTGCGCTCACAGCAGGTCTGTGAGTGCATGTTCGATTCTTTTAGCCCAACACTAATATCTGCCTTTTGTCTTTCTCACGCCAGGTCCAGACTCATCAGATCACTGGCGGCCATATTGTTAATATGGACGAAGTACCGCTTACGTTTGACATTCCGCTTGGACGCAGTGTCTCCCAGAAAGGGGAGAAAAGCATCAACATCCTCACCACAGGCCATGAGAAGTCCCACTTCACAGTGGTTCTGGCCTGTGGTGCTGACGGCACCAAACTTCCCCCCATGGTCATCTTTAAGAGGAAGACCATTCCTAAGGAGGACTTCAGCTCCAGGGTGGTGGTGGCTGTGAACCCGAAGGGATGGATGGACGAAGCGATGATGCTCCACTGGCTGACCAAGTGCTTCGTCCATCGTCCTGACGGGTTCTTCAGGACCAAGAAGGCTCTCCTGGTGATGGACAGCATGCGTGCCCACATCACGGACGCCATGAAGGCCAAGGTGAAGACCCTCAACACTGTGCCCACAATCATCCCAGGGGGGCTGACGAAACTCTTGCAACCACTCGACATCTCGGTGAACAGGAGTTTCAAGGCCTCCCTGAGGAAGTTGTGGGAGGAGTGGATGGTGAGTGGTGAGCACTCCTTTACAGCAACAGGGAGGATGCGGCACGCCACCTTTGCTCAGGCAGTGGAGTGGGTGGACAAGGCCTGGGCTTCTGTGACCACCCGCACCATCAAGTCTGGGTTTAGAAAGGCGGGAATCCAGCCTGCTGGTGCTGAGGCAGAGGACAGCAGTGAGGAGGAGGAGGAGGAGGAGGAGGAACCTCTCACCACTGGCAGGCTGGATCCAACACTGGCAGAGCTTTTCCAAAGCGACACAGAGGATGAGGAGTTTTTGGGCTTTGAATGAGTTGGTATCGTACTGTAAATAATTTGTAAATAAACACCACAAAAACATACCGGGTATCTGTTTCAGTCATCTTTATGTGCAGGTGTACAGGTACCGTAGTACCGGTAATTTCAAAGCTGCTTTATTTAAAGTTTGTGGGTGTACCGGTAAATGTCAAAATGCATTTCACTCAGCTGCACCTCCAGATGAAGCATCTTTCAGTTGCACCTCCAGATGAAGCATCTTTCAGCTGCACCTCCAGATGAAGCATCTTTCAGTTGCACCTCCAGATGAAGCATCTTTCAGCTGCACCTCCAGATGAAGCATCTTTCAGCTGCACCTCCAGATGAAGCATCTTTCAGCTGCACCTCCAGATGAAGCATCTTTCAGCTGCACCTCCAGATGAAGCATCTTTCAGCTGCACCTCCAGATGAAGCATCTTTCAGTTGCACCTCCAGATGAAGCATCTTTCAGCTGCACCTCCAGATGAAGCATCTTTCAGCTGCACCTCCAGATGAAGCATCTTTCAGCTGCACCTCCAGATGAAGCATCTTTCAGTTGCACCTCCAGATGAAGCATCTTTCAGCTGCACCTCCAGATGAAGCATCTTTCAGTTGCACCTCCAGATGAAGCATCTTTCAGCTGCACCTCCAGATGCTCCTTCTTCCAGCTCTCCTGCACTGGTTTCCACAGCAACTGCAACTCTGAGCAGATCATCTTCAGCTGCAACTGATTTGTACCGTAATCATTTATTAACAAAAATTAAACTGAGACACAGTCTTACAAAAAAGGCAGCCAACAAATATTTTTTTAGGAGTCTGTGGTTTAATTTTAATGATGTTTGTGGTATTTACATTCTGAAATAAGCTGATTTGTAATCATTTATAAACAAAAATTAAACTGAGACACAGTCTTATAAAAAAGGCAGCCAACAAATATTTTTTTAGGCGTTTCTGTAGTGTAATTTTAATGATGTTGGTGGTATTTACATTCTGAAATAAGCTGATTGTTTATACTGTACTGTACCGGCAATCATTTACCGGTATTAACAAAAATTAAACTGAGACACAGTCTTAAAAAAGTCAGCTAACAAATATATATTTGAGCTGTTTAGCCTGCTAAAATACAAACACCGTACCAATTCATGCAGGTCTGTTCTCTGCATTTCCGGCGCTGCGCGTGCTCGTTTTGTTTTCATCAGACAGAACCGGTAGCTGGCGAAACTAATTTTTAAATCCAGCTCATTTCACAATTACGTTCATTTATTAAAGAAAAGTTCAGCTCAGACACCTATTTGCTATAATTTTTATCGAACAAATAATTGTTTTTAAGTGTTAATCTTCTTAAAAGCCTTGCTGTGCGCTCCTGTGGCAGACATTAGCAGCAGAGCTAAAAGCTCGGTCCACATTTCCTGGTTGACTCAGCAGTGACGCGGCGCGTCAGCGGTGGATGACGCGTTACGTCGGCGGTGACGTAGGTGCGACCTATATTCCGGTGCGACCTTTTTATGGATTTTTTCCAATTTTTTGGCAATAACTGGACACTGCGACCTATATTCCGGTGCGACCTATAATCCGGAAAATACGGTAAACGAGCAGACTCCCGGCGTAGGGACCGGTTGCGACGCGACCCTCTTCTGGCGCGATGGAGCGGAGCTTCAACTGTACAGCCTCTCTGCAGCCTCGCAGCAGCGAGGACCTTCTCCTTACGGATTAATTTACGGGAGACACTTGGTGAACTTTGTGTTGTCTTGACTGGAACAGCGATAACTCCCAAAATCGCCGCGTGCAACGAGCGGAGCTGGCGAACACCGGAAGAGGAACAAGCTAACATTAGCATCGGATTCGGGTGGTCTAATGCTAAAAGGAGCAGCAAATTGCGGCGCGCTCAGACGGGTTTCGGTAAGTTATCTTAAGCTAGCACTAACAGTAAGTCAAATGAGTAATAAAAAAAGAGCTAATTTTAAAACAACAACACATTACAGATACTGGCTGTTACAGAGGGCGTAAACAGATCGTTGAAGGGCGTGGACTTCAGAACTCAGTATCAGAAACCGGTCGTTCAAAACGAAAGTTAAAAATGGCAGAATTAAAAAGGGTATAATTAATTATCTAAGAATTATTTTGTGTATTAAAATGAATTAATATTGTCAAGATAGCACACAGACATAACATAAAAAATTTAAAGACCTATATGTGGTCCCCTTTAAGATGTTCATGTTGTCAGTCTGATTATCATTTGTCTGCTGAGTTTGTTTTTGTGGCTCAGACATTTGTCAGTATTTCAGTGTATTTTTTTAGGTGTGCATGGCACAGGGCAACAGTTCGAAACAGTAATCCATGCCTTCATTTCATCAAGGCTGGATTAATTCTCTCTATCTTGGAGTCAGCCAGTCCTCACTTGCACGTCTGCAGCTGGTGCAAAATGCTGCTGCACGTCTTTTAACTGGAACACGCAAAAGAGAGCACATCACGCCTGTCCTGGCTTCTCTCCACTGGCTG
>JBBPBX010011164.1:0-16511 GCA_038048925.1 Garcialebias charrua | reverse complement strand
TCAGTGTTGCCAGGTGTACGATAATTATCGTATTTGTACGATAATTTTGCCCTCTGTACGATGTACGATCAATAATCCCGAAAAAGGCCAAAAATACGATAATTTGACCATTCTGTGAACGTGTAGTTGTGATCGGTGTCCATCAGCCTGTCGCAACTGTCTGTCGGAGTTTTTTTGTGAACCCTGAAGGCATCTTGAAATTCCAGCCAATCGTGCTTTTCTAAATGCGACATAAGACTAAGAGTGACGTATATGCAGAACAACGACCATGATTGGCTGAAAAGTCTGTTGCGCCCGCCCCATGAATTAGAAAAAGCAGAGCCGTGTACAGTACTTGGAGCCGTGTGACACCGGTCGGAAGAAGTGATGAAAATGATAGAACATTTATATAAAGTTGAACGTTAAATGATAATAAAGAAATATATTAAGAAAATATGACAGGAAAACTGGGACATTATTGATATAGGAAGACATTTACACAACATTCATAAAAAGGTAAGATATACAGTACAATTGAAAGCAGGAAGAAACAGGAACTTACTCACATTAGAACAGGACACACGGGCCTTAATTTATTCATTCAACCTTTATTTAATAAATGTCTTGAAATAATTGGAAAACACGCAACAGGACTTTTTTGTGACATGTGCACCAGCAATTTCCCTGAAACGGTTCAACATGTCTTTATGGAATGTCCAGGGTCAACCCATCCTCATTCCCTACACATATGACGAGTAGGGAATGAGGACATGTTGCCAGGGTATGAAACAAGAAGAAAGCATTTCCAAAAAGAAAGAAATAAAATGGATATTAAATTTACAATTAGGGATGTTTTTAGTAATCAGTAAAGTTTAAGATCAAGTTATTATTTCCTTAAAAATACAAACTTAATAGACAGAATTTAGTTGAGTTATTAAATTAATTTTACAGAATTCGTAAAAAAAAAAAATTAAATCTCCTGTCCACACTTCAGCTCGGTGGTGGTTAACCACCATGAAACAAAACAAGAGGAGGGGCTTACTAACTTACTCTTAATTTTTGCTAAGTACTACATACATAAATGTAAATTCTCAAGGAAAAGGCCAATTTTTTGCAAACTGAAGCTACCCCACCAAGTAAACAACTTAAGTGGACCAACCAGTTTGCTGTAGCCAAGATGGTTTCTGGGGGCTTGTCCCTCGTCGACTCCTCCCAGGCAGGCAGACATGTCCAAAGTGGTTCAAGACAAGAAAGTTAATTCTCAATAGTCCAGGTATCAAATCCGCTCATTCTCAATCAGTTCATCTGGACAGTTTCTTTTTAGTAGAAACGTTTCACCCTCACTCCAGAGGGCTTCGTCAGTCAGAGTAGTCCAAAGCAAACTGAAGCTACCCCACCAAGTAAACAACTTAAGTGGACCAACCAGTTTGCTGTAGCCAAGATGGTTTCTGGGGGCTTGTCCCTCGTCGACTCCTCCCAGGCAGGCAGACATGTCCAAAGTGGTTCAAGACAAGAAAGTTAATTCTCAATAGTCCAGGTATCAAATCCGCTCATTCTCAATCAGTTCATCTGGACAGTTTCTTTTTAGTAGAAACGTTTCACCCTCACTCCAGAGGGCTTCGTCAGTCAGAGTAGTCCAAAGCAAACTGAAGCTACCCCACCAAGTAAACAACTTAAGTGGACCAACCAGTTTGCTGTAGCCAAGATGGTTTCTGGGGGCTTGTCCCTCGTCGACTCCTCCCAGGCAGGCAGACATGTCCAAAGTGGTTCAAGACAAGAAAGTTAATTCTCAATAGTCCAGGTATCAAATCCGCTCATTCTCAATCAGTTCATCTGGACAGTTTCTTTTTAGTAGAAACGTTTCACCCTCACTCCAGAGGGCTTCGTCAGTCAGAGTAGTCCAAAGCAAACTGAAGCTACCCCACCAAGTAAACAACTTAAGTGGACCAACCAGTTTGCTGTAGCCAAGATGGTTTCTGGGGGCTTGTCCCTCGTCGACTCCTCCCAGGCAGGCAGACATGTCCAAAGTGGTTCAAGACAAGAAAGTTAATTCTCAATAGTCCAGGTATCAAATCCGCTCATTCTCAATCAGTTCATCTGGACAGTTTCTTTTTAGTAGAAACGTTTCACCCTCACTCCAGAGGGCTTCGTCAGTCAGAGTAGTCCAAAGCAAACTGAAGCTACCCCACCAAGTAAACAACTTAAGTGGACCAACCAGTTTGCTGTAGCCAAGATGGTTTCTGGGGGCTTGTCCCTCGTCGACTCCTCCCAGGCAGGCAGACATGTCCAAAGTGGTTCAAGACAAGAAAGTTAATTCTCAATAGTCCAGGTATCAAATCCGCTCATTCTCAATCAGTTCATCTGGACAGTTTCTTTTTAGTAGAAACGTTTCACCCTCACTCCAGAGGGCTTCGTCAGTCAGAGTAGTCCAAAGCAAACTGAAGCTACCCCACCAAGTAAACAACTTAAGTGGACCAACCAGTTTGCTGTAGCCAAGATGGTTTCTGGGGGCTTGTCCCTCGTCGACTCCTCCCAGGCAGGCAGACATGTCCAAAGTGGTTCAAGACAAGAAAGTTAATTCTCAATAGTCCAGTGAAGGAATTTCAGTTAAAGACGTGTTCTGAATGACCAGGCGTTTCTTAGAAAAAGTGAGATTTATTGATTAAGACACAGGTTTAAGACAGTTTAAACAGAAAATGGGCATTTAGGTCAATTCATGTGCACACGAACCAAGCTGCTGGATCGAACCTCTCGCCGTGAAGTCGCTCCAGGAATGCCTAAAGTGTCTCTTTGATACGTGATGTTATGTGGTACCATAAATTGTTTTGGGATTCTGCTGTTGTCCCATTGGTTAAGCCTGATAGTTGCCTTAGCAACGAGATTTATGATCCTGCTCAAGGTCTCCGCTTCCTGACCTTTATCAGTTTGTGTGCTTCTTTGTTTGTGCCAATTCAGAGGAGCAGTTCTAGATTTAAACGAGTTTTGCTTAAGTTTAAACAAGTTATTGTCCTGTGCACCTTGTGTGTGATTAACTAAGTGTGAGCCTGTGTATTGAGCATGATTTCTGATGTGTGTGGTACACCAAAGATGTTTTTGCTGCATGTGTGCCCTCCCCCCCTGGAATGTGTTATGTGCAGCTCTGGTTTGCTTCAAAGAGGTGGCTCGTGGGTCGAGGCCTGGTCCATCAGCTTGGTCCGTGAGATTAATGCTGGCACACCTGAACATGTAAAACCCTTTGTGGTTACATGAGACACATTTGTGAATAGAAACACTTCTACTATAGGTTTGATCATGTGAATAATATAGGTTTAATCATACTAACGTGTATAACAGTGATTTATCCTTCATCTCCCTCTCTCGGCCTATCAAAGATAGGCCGCAACCACCAGCAGAGCACCAGGGGCCCCCGCAGAGGAACCCCATCCCAACACACCAGCGAAGGAAAACCACCCACAACAAGAAAAATAAAAAAATCAAGTAATCAAACCACCAAAATCAACTAACCCTAGTCCAAACCTCCATCCGACTCCAAAACTAAACATCATCCAAACACAAAAACAATAATCAACCGTCGAAAGCCGTAGTGGCCTAATCTACTCAAGGATAAAAATGATAAATGCGGTTCCCCTCTTCGCTCCAACTCCCCAGCTGGGGTCCACCCCCGAGTTCCCCATCCACTCTACAGGTATCTGGACTCCGCCGAATACCTGAGAGCTCCTTCCCCCAGCAGCGAACTGCGCCTGACCTCCATCTGACCCCAGAACCAACCATCCCGACTAACCCCAAACTGACTCCATCATTAAACCCGAAAAACAAGATGAAAACATGAAACCCCCTCCAAACAGCAAGATCATCAGAGAAATAATATAATCAGGACAAAAGCAACACTCTTCCATTCCACACTCAAACACTCCCCACTACTACAGGTATCTGTTGTCTGCCAAATACAGGTGAGTTTGTGCGGCAGGCGACGGTGTGGACCCCGCCTGCACCAAGGGAAACGCCGTCCCAACATCCTCCATTTCCCTGGAAGCAATCATCCTCGAGACTTTTGCCCGTGCACAAGGTGTCACGCACCCCATAAATAAGCAGAACAGAACCAGAATAGCTAGTGGCAAGGCCAAAATCTTGACCAACACCTGAGGCCATGATCCTCTCGTGAACCACGACAGTGCATGCCACAGCCCTGTATGCGCCTCCTCCGTCTGATGCTTCTGAAGCTCCCTCAGATGGCGCAGGGCCGCTGTCACCCTGACCTGTGGATCTGAAGCAGACGCATCAGGTATAAAGGTACAGCAGGTGCCATCATTAATCACCTCACACACTCCATTAACAGATGCTTTAAACAAATCCAACAGCAAATTATGATGTAAAGACACAACATACATGGCCCACCGCTCTGCAGAGGTGGTCCCTAACGCCTGCACCGAATCATAAATGAACATCCCAAATTGGTAATCTAAAGCTTCCATGCGCAACAGGTGGTCCCCGACCTTCGACCCCGGGAAGAAGCCACGCTTCCATTCCACTGGGACCTCTGAACCCCAAGAAGACTCGAGCTGACTGACGTCAGAAGTCTTTGAATGTCCCACATAGTGAGAACCATTACTCAAAGACACCAGGTACGACCCCTCTGTAACTGCAACAGGTGCACAGCACCCAGTCCAGTTCACTGGCAAGGTCAGGAATACCCGATGTCCACACAGCCATGCCAAGTCCTCAACCGGATACGTACCATTGCTGCTGGGCACACTCATGAACTCCCTTCTCGGATGGTACACCGCCCTGCACCTCTCCTCAGGGAGGGACCCCACTACCACCTGATATGAGTCCTGATGATGGACGCGGTGCACACAGACAGGAAACTGTCCACTGGATGGCCATTCTACAAATTGAGCTAACACCATCGGGTGTGATAATGTACTCAATTTGCACCACTTAGGCTGACATCGCAGGTGCTCCATGTAGAATCCTCTGGAGCTCATCTGCAGAACACAAAATGACAACATCCGGTCAAGAGGTGTAATCGTCAACGTCCGCTGTGATTCCTCAACAGAAAGTGGGGTGCAGATGTAAGACTCAGACCTGTGGCGACTTCTGGCCAAAAACTGCGCATACCTGTACCAAGAGTTCCTCTGAAAGACTTCAGAAAAATTCATCGATATATGACCAGCATCCTGTACCCGCGTCCATGTCCTCGGCCTGAGGACATCTCTCTCACTCCTCTGATGAGGAGGTACAGGATGACAGCTTGGATGACCTGGTATCACACAGAAATATTCCAACAACAGAATAGTGGAAACTATAATCAATGACCCCACACCTGCAGCTACCATTAGCCTCTTCTGCCCCTCAGCCATGCTTGATATAGTTCGAAATTCTCTACAGTGTCAAACTTTGAACCCTGGAGTGTGATGAAACACAACAGAAACACAAATTACCCCCTTCTCAGTTAAATCTGCAGAACCTGAAAAAGAAAATACACATAAAAAGCAGTGTGGAAACCCAACCATCAAACATACGCACAGTTTACAAAATCTTCTTCTTGTAATTTATAATTATTATAATTAATTTTTCTTTTAATCTTTATTATTCAGGAATCACTGGAACCGCACCTGTAAAAATACATCCTCAAAATGAATAAATCACTCACCCACTGAATTTCGAACCAGGAATATGAAAGTGGTCAAAAACCTCTAATATTTTATGATTTAACGCTGAACTTGAAAAATGTAACTCCAAACCCTTGAAAGTTAGACCTGGAAACGATGTGTTGTTCTGCTGAATTCTAATTTTAAATATAAGTAAGTCTAATTGATAAAAGTTAAAAGTTAAAGTGTAGCAGCAAATTATTGACCTAAACCAATTCTAAGATAAGAAATGGTCGTTAATTTCATATTAAAGGTGAAATCAAATATCTAATCCTAAATGTGTGACCTTTACACTGTATGATTTAAAATTTAAAGTTTAAAATATTGATGATTCAATATTGCAAAATAGAAACACCTGTAAATTCAAAACACTCTGTCAGCCTTTCTGAGTCGATTTAACCCTTGGTTTTCTGTTCTGTTCCGATGTTTGTTGAAAGATGTATTCTTCAGAGGTCACCACCCTTTCCCTTGGGCTGCAGATTTGCTGATGATTAATGCCAGGCGGGTTGTGTCCAATACCCCGTTCCCCTGGCGGCAAACACTGCCCCTAACCCAAAAGTGAATGGTCGACCCCCTCTTTTATGCTCCTGTTGGTGTGGCTTGCCTTGTTAAGCTGCAATCATGCAGCATGCGCTCTTCTCTCAAAGCAACAAGGCAGACAGGCCTGGCACCAGGGGGAACTGTTTCCCTATCGTTCTGGTGTCCTTGCAAAAGCAAGCACAAAGATGCTCTCCAGGAAGACAGGTGTTTTCAGGAAGCTCCACCACTCGAACCAGAACACCTCACGAACAGATGACTTCCACGGAAAAGGAAGTGAAACGAAGCGGCAACTGAAGCCCACACCTTTTCGACCACGACACCTTCTCGACCACGCCCTCTCAGATGAAGATGCAGGACAGCCGACCTTTCGTGTGAACCTGCCCGCTCCAGATGCTGCTCCGGAGCTCTCAGCTCTGAAGCTCCGTCCGAGCTACCTCGACCTTTCGTGATGACCTTTGAGGTTCGCTCTCCGGACCACTCTGGCTGTGCCTCCCCCTCTCTGGCACGCTGCTGGTGATGTGCGTTTCAGCAGCCCAGATGTGCTCGCTCACGTGGTGACTCTCTCTCTTATAGACTCTGAGAAGCCCCCAGGATGTCAGTGGGCCTCCCGCCTTCGATCAGGCTTTGTCGCCTCTTGTGCGATGGATTCACCGTTCTGGAGAAGGAAGCTGGACAGACCACCATAAGTCTCACAGAGTACATTTTACATGACATTTCAACAACACACAACCCCTATTTACAGACGTCCTCAGCCCTAAAGCCCCCAAGTTAATTAATTTTAGTCTGTGCACAGATTTCAGCCAAATTTTCAAAAGTGGGCTAAGATATTTGAGGCCTAAATTATTTTTTCCCACTTTCTGTAGATCTGCATTTTTCCTTAAAATGTATACAATCCTCCTATATGAGTTTTGCAGAAATAAAGGAAAAAATGTCTTGGACTGTAACAATTGATTAAAATTTTTTAACTGTTTTCTCATCTTCTTTACTCGCGCGAGCTCCTTGTCCATTCGAGCATCACGCAATAAAGGCACGGCGCATACGTGCACAAATGTTCTGATCAGATAATTAAAATGTGTGCATGCCACCAGCTGAAAAAATTTCCGTTCAACTGAAGCGCATGCACCTGCGCGAGTTTTCCGCATGCTCCTCGAAATCATCTTCTTCTCCGTCTTCTGGATGAGTCCAGTCCGTCCTGCTCCACTTCAGCTCCCTGGTCCTGTTTTCAGGGTCTCTTTTCAGGAGCCGCCACTGGCTTCTGTGTTGGGTCTCCCTTGTAGTTCCAACTGATGTTTCCTGATGTTCCTTTTGCTTCCAAATCAGCCAAACGGTCAAATTTCTGTTGTTCAGTGGGTCTCGGTGTATTAGTGATGTTAAGAAGTGGTGTCATTGCTCCTGTCAGCCTCACTCGTCTCCCTGTGCTGTTCACAACCCTCTCTTGTCCTCTGACTTAGCTTAGTTTGTGCTGCTCTCCAAACTGCACGCAGAGCCTTGCCCTTTGCCCTCTGCGCTAACTTCGTTCTCCTCTTCGCTTCAGGTCCACCAACGTGTCAAAACACTGATCTATCTGTCGCCCTCTGCCAAACCAGCCCCCTCAAAGCTCCGCTCTCCTGTCATAGACCCAACTATCCTCACCGACCACCACTGAAATTTTCTTTTATTTGTCCCTGTGCTCTCCTCACCTTTGAAAACATGTTTCTAATTTATTGACCTCATTGTGCTCACCAGACACCTGCCAATGCCTCCCCTCGAGGAGAAATGCCATTAAATATTTAACCTTAAACCTAATATGAATAATTGAGGTGACACCAATTTTACCTGTGAAAATATTCACAAACTCATTTTCCTGTAGGCCTCGGGATAAGAGCTTTATTTGGTTTTAAAGCCTACTTGGGATGGGGAGAAGCAAACAGACAGAGCCCATAAATCAGTTTTAACCTAAAAATTGTATGACATGCTGGGGCATGTCCTACCTGCTTATGTGTGTCATTAATAATGCCTATTACGTGTGGGTTCACGAGACCTAGGCCTACGCCTGACTCAACCTGATTCAAGCAAGCTAACACCCCAACTGGTCGCTGGAAAGGGTGACTCCAGACAGCTGTTTCGCTTGCTCTTGTCATGTGCATCTGTCCATTGTTCAGATCATGTCTGCTTCAGTGACACGCCCCTTTGTTCGGGTGACTGTCTCAGGGTGCCCCAGGCCCTGGATTAACGTTGTGTTTGATGACTTGGACCTCTGTTTGAGTCCTGGACTGTTCTTTTAGTTCAGGTCTTCGCCTTGAACTGTAGCTGCTTCGCTTTTGGTGTTTCTTAACTGTCTTTGTCCATGCATGAGTGAGAGGTCTGTCTTCCTCCCACTGTGGCAGCTGTTTACACGGAGAGTCACAATGAACCAGAGTAATGTCCGCTTTTCGCATTAAATCATAGTCGAGTCCTACGCGCTGACCACAATCTCGTGACACCAAACATAAGAATATCATATGTATTTTAGTTGAATTCTAGCTCATGGCAAATCACCTTATGTGTGTGATAATAAAGAGATCTGCCTGTCTGTTGCTCCGTTTCCCCCCAGCTTTGTGCTGTTAGGCTGTGAAAGAAAAACAAATTAATCTAACGCCCTTATATTATTAAACCAAAATTCAAAAGCTATATTTGTTCCAATCGGCATTTGTCTCCAACCAAAACACATCTCGCAGGGTCTGGTCTGCACAACGGGTTGTTCACCTCTAATCTAAAGTCCAAAAGCAGGAAAAAAAATTAAATTTACATCCACTTTAAAGTTCACTGAATCTCAACCCGAAACTGTCTCACTTCTCTCTAGATCTCTCGTGTTTGCCTAATTGGTGAATTGCTGACCTCTTAAAATTTCTAAAATAAGTTCTTTGCTCTGTGGCTGATTTCAAGATAAATGTTCAATCTCACCTCACCTTCCTCATCTTCTCTCGGATACTTCCACAACCCCTCTCTGTGGCCCCCCTTCTCTCCTCTTGGGGCCTGAACTCGCTCCCTCCATCTCCTGCCTCCTGTCTTCTTCTCAACTTCCTTGTGTGCTTTTCTGTCTCAACTTCCTGTTTGCTCCTTCATCCACTTGCTTTTCTCTTTCTGGGTCACCTCATCCCTCTCTGTCTTTGCCTTCCTCCACATATCTCCTGATATGAATCTCTTCCCTTGCTCCTCATTTCTGGCTGCTCCTCTGACACCCCAAATACTTCTCTGACCGACTTCCTGTTTCCTTACTTCTGTTTTCTTTTCTTTCGCATCACCTTCTCATCTCCCTGTCTCTGCAACTCGCTTCCAACCTCCTGTAGGTGGCGCTGTTTGACTGCTCTCCTTCCTGCCCCCTGCTGCTCTAAATCTTCTTTAAATTGAGCTGTTTTCTGTGTGCCCTAATGCAATTAAGAACAATTCTTCTAGAAGGTTAATCTGTTTCAGCTGCCAATCATAATTATCAATTAACTGTTGATAGTCCGCTACCGTTTTACAACGAGCTATCTTTTGTTTGTCCTGTTTAAATCTGGTGAGGACTAAATTAGCTAAATTTCCTGTTGTACCATCTGCTTTCTCATCAATTTTCGATGCCGGTGGTGTCGTTTTTTCTTCTATTCCTGTGCAACTGTTTGTCTCCCCAACATTTTGTACGCTCTGAGATAACAAAGCTAACTGCTTGTACACCTCCACTAAATGTTTTTGCTGTTGGCGATTTTTCTTAAGTTTAGAACGCTCCCAAAATGATGTACAAATTGTTTGATTAGCTTGTATGCATTCTAATTGCTTTTGCTGTTCCTTCACTTTCGCCCAAACTAAGTGGGTAACGTTTTCTGTTGACGTTTCTGATGACCTCACAATTTGTAGGAGCAACGTGTCCAGCTGTCTGGACTTTGGAGAGTTCTCTCCATGCATTATTTTAATGGCCGCCTGAACCCTTATCGTTTGATTCTGTAAAGGTTCCTGTTGTTGGTCCCCTCTCTGCTTAATGTGCGCCATACTCGTCTTTTCAAACATTCACTCAAAAGCTTTATTTTCAATCGTTTCTCCCATGCGCTGAGTTCTCTTGAAAGAACACAGTAAAAAAGTCTGAAAGAATCTGAGGGAACACCTCTGCCTTCAGGCTTCTTACTATGTTAATCAACAGCTCCCCCTAGCGAAAAAAATTATGGCAGCACCACACATTTACCACTCAGTCATTCAAAGATCCGTTCTTTTTTTTTTTTCTTTAAACCCCACACTCCTGAGTCGACACAAACATATAACAAAACGAACAATTAAAACATCTAATTTGAATCTAATTGAGATCTCAGGCCTTAAAACGACGATTTACACTAAATCTGGAAGAAATGCGACGCAAAATATTTTAAAAACCTTAAACACGTGTGGCATCAATATGCTTCCGTACACAACCTCTTCTTTTTTTTTTTTCAGACCTCCTAGGTCCTCTCTTCCCGGGAGAGTCCACTCCGTTAATCCGCAAGCTTAACGGAAGGCCCCTGGAAGTGTTCACCTCGTTTGTGAACTTCTGCCGACCTCCCCACGTCGTCAGACTTCGGTTACGTATGACCCCCGAAACAAGCGGCCAGCTGTTCTCAGACTCGCGTTTGCGGACGCGAAACAAATCGAACGGCCTCTGCCGGCTACTCGGCGGATCAAACGCACCGGAAGCGCTTTTCCAAACAAGACCGTGAAACAAGACACCTGGACCGGACTCCCCACTTCCAGCACGAGTCAGCTGGAGTGAAACAAGCCCGTCGGCAGCGGCCACTCACAGCTTGAATGGAAACGCTTATCCTCAAACAGTAAGTAATAAAAACTTCGACGTTCGCTTGACCCGTGATTTATTTAAACGAACGTGTGCTCCTCGGCCGCACCAGGCGGGGAGCGGCCTTCGCCCCCCCCTTGATCCCGAACCGAGCCTGCGCGCTTCTGTTCAAGCTGAAACCTGTGTCTGAGGAAAACCTCTTATAAACTAGTTTAATAGTTTTATTTATCTTCCCAAGAACTCTTTATCACGAGAGAACCGTGGGATCTAAAAGTGCAGTGAATTTGGTTTCGGGGTCAAATTGTTGTTTTGTCTTAAAAACGGTGGCAACTCACCTTATCTTGTCGTTCTTTGGGCCCCTGCACTCTTCAGAACCACGAAGCTCCTCGCCTCTCAGAAGTCCGCCTGGGTCATCACGTCGGGTCGTCACCAAAACTGAAGGAATTTCAGTTAAAGACGTGTTCTGAATGACCAGGCGTTTCTTAGAAAAAGTAAGGTTTATTGATTAAGACACAGGTTTAAAACAGGATAAACAGAAAATGGGCATTAGGTCAATTCATGTGCACACGAACCAAGCTGCTGGATCGAACCTCTCGCCGTGAAGTCGCTCCAGGAATGCCTAAAGTGTCTCTTTGATACGTGATGTTATGTGGTACCATAAATTGTTTTGGGATTCTGCTGTTGTCCCATTGGTTAAACCTGATAGTTGCCTTAGCAACGAGATTTATGATCCTGCTCAAGGTCTCCGCTTCCTGACCTTTATCAGTTTGTGTGCTTCTTTGTTTGTGCCAATTCAGAGGAGCAGTTCTAGATTTAAACGAGTTTTGCTTAAGTTTAAACAAGTTATTGTCCTGTGCACCTTGTGTGTGATTAACTAAGTGTGAGCCTGTGTATTGAGCATGATTTCTGATGTGTGTGGTACACCAAAGATGTTTTTGCTGCATGTGTGCCCTCCCCCCCTGGAATGTGTTATGTGCAGCTCTGGTTTGCTTCAAAGAGGTGGCTCGTGGGTCGAGGCCTGGTCCATCAGCTTGGTCCGTGAGATTAATGCTGGCACACCTGAACATGTAAAACCCTTTGTGGTTACATGAGACACATTTGTGAATAGAAACACTTCTACTATAGGTTTGATCATGTGAATAATATAGGTTTAATCATACTAACGTGTATAACAGTGATTTATCCTTCAATACACACATACAGTATATGTATATATTAAGGCTGTTAAAGTTAATGCTTTAAAGCTCCCCTGACATCATCTTTTAACTTTCCATAAAATGGCACAACATATATATATATATTAAGATTGACCTCTGATCGTTTTTGCTAAAACAATGTGAAATGAATGAAAATTCCTCTCAAAAACAGTTTAAAATTAGCACCTTTTTTTTCACACGATAAATACGGGGTTTCCCCGTTGCGCGATTATGACGTCACTCCCAGACTCGCGTCAACTGCGCACCATGTTTACAATGGTAGATACAAACGCGATCCCTCCAATTTAGCCATTTAAAACTTTATATTTTAGCGGTTTGACTTCAGAGAAGCCAAAGTTATTTCCAGTAAACAGCAGGTTATAATTTTTTTTCAGCTCCTGCTGGTTTTTGGAGACTTTTCACTTCAGGAAGTGAGCAGCTCTAAGTGGTTATGCTCCACAGGTTGGATGTGATGGGGAGGAGAAAGATAAATTTTGGAAAGATTTGGATGAAGTGATAGAGAGTATTCCCAGGGAGGAAAGAGTGGTGATTGGAGCAGACCTGAATGGACATGTTGGTGAAGGAAACAGAGGGGATGAGGAAGTGATGGGTAGGTTTGGTGTCAAGGAAAGAAACCAGGAAGGACAGATGGTGGTGGATTTTGCCAAGAGAATGGAAATGGCTATAGTCAATACCTATTTCCAAAAGAGGGAGGAACATAGAGTGACCTATAAGAGTGGAGGAAGGAGTACACAGGTCGACTACATTCTGTGTAGAAGAGGAAACCTGAGGGAGATTGGAGACTGTAAGGTTGTAGCAGGGGAGAGCGTGGCCAGACAGCATCGGATGGTTGTGTGTAGAATGACTGTTGTTGCGAAGAAGAGAAAAAGAGTAAAATCAGAGAAGAAGACCAAATGGTGGAAGCTAAAGAAGGAAGAATGTTGTGAGAAATTCAGAGACGAGCTGTTAAAGGCTCTGGGTGGTAAGAAAGAGCTTCCAAGTGACTGGGCTACTACAGCAACAGTAATTAGAGAGACAGGTAGGAAGGTACTTGGTGTGTCATCTGGACAGAGAATGGATGATAAGGAAACCTGGTGGTGGAATAGTGAAGTGCAGGACGCCATTCAAAGAAAGAGATTAGCCAAGAAGAAATATGACAGTGAGAGGACTGAAGAGAGGAGACAGGAATATAAGGAGATGGGACATAGAGCAAAGAGGGAAGTAGCTAAGGCAAAGCAGAGGGCGTACAATGAGTTATATGGGAGACTGGACACTAAAGAGGGCAAGACAGAGGGATCAGGCTGGAAAGGATGTGCAGCAGGTTAGGCTTATTAAAGATGGGAATGGGAATGTTCTAACAAGTGAGGAGAGTGTGATGGGAAGATGGAAGGATTACTTTGAGGAGCTAATGAATGAAGAGAATGAAAGAGAAAGAAGAGTGGAGGTAATAGAAACTGTGGACCAGGAAGTGGGAAAGATTAGTGAGGGTGAAGTCCGGAAAGCTCTGAAAAGAATGAAGAAGGGGAAGGCAGTAGGACCTGATGACATACCAGTGGAGGTTTGGAAATGTCTTGGAGAGATGGCAGTGAGGTTTTTGACTCAAATATTTAATGGAATATTTGAGGGTGAGAAAATGCCTGAAGAATGGAGAAGAAGTGTGCTGGTTCCCATTTTTAAGAACAAGGGTGATGTACAGAGTTGTAGCAACTACAGGGGAATTAAGTTGATGAGCCACACAATGAAGATCTGGGAGAGAGTTGTGGAAGGAAGGCTTAGACAAGAGGTGACTATCTGTGAGCAGCAGTATGGTTTCATGCCAAGAAAGAGCACCACAGATGCATCTTTGATTTGAGGATGTTGATAGAGAAGTACAGAGAGGGTCAGAAAGAACTCCATTGTGTGTTTGTGGATTTAGAAAAAGCATATGACAGGGTGCCAAGAGAGGAGGTGTGGTATTGCATGAGGAAATCTGGAGTGGCAGAAAAGTATGTTAGACTGGTACAGGACATGTATGAGACAGCAGGACATGTATGAAGACAGCAGGACATGTATGAAGACAGCAGGACATGTATGAAGACAGCAGGACATGTATGAGGACAGCAGGACATGTATGAAGACAGCAGGACATGTATGAAGACAGCAGGACATGTATGAAGACAGCAGGACATGTATGAAGACAGCAGGACATGTATGAAGACAGCAGGACATGTATGAAGACAGCAGGACATGTATGAAGACAGCAGGACATGTATGAAGACAGCAGGACATGTATGAAGACAGGACAGCAGGACATGTATGAAGACAGCAGGACATGTATGAGGACAGCAGGACATGTATGAAGACAGCAGGACATGTATGAAGACAGCAGGACATGTATGAGGACAGCAGGACATGTATGAAGACAGCAGGACATGTATGAAGACAGCAGGACAGTGGTGAGATGTGCTGTAGGAGTGACAGATAGCTTCAAGGTGGAGGTGGGAGTGCATCAAGGATCTGCTCTGAGCCCCTTCTTGTTTGCTCTGGTGATGGACCGACTAACAGATGAGGTCAGGCAGGAATCCCCATGGACTATGATGTTTGCAGATGACATTGTGATCTGTGGTGAGAACAGGGAACAGGTGGAAGAGAACTTGGAGAGGTGGAGGTATTCACTTGAAAGAAGAGGAATGAAAGTCAGTCGTAGTAAGACAGAGTACATGTGTGTGAATGAGAGGGAGGAGGTGGAACAGTGAGGCTACAAGGGTCAGAGGTCACAAAGGTGCAGGACTTCAAGTACTTGGGGTCCACTGTCCAGGAAAATGGGGAATGTGGTAAAGAGGTGAAGAAGAGAGTCCAGGCAGGATGGAGTGGATGGAGAAAAGTTTCAGGAGTGATTTGTGACAAAAAGGTGTCAGCAAAGGTCAAAGGAAAAGTTTACAAGACAGTGGTGAGACCAGCTATGTTGTATGGTCTGGAGACAGAGACATGGACAAAAAGACAGGAGAAAGAACAGGAAGTAGCAGAAATGAAGATGTTGAGGTTCTCCTTAGGAGTGACAAGGATGGATAAGATCAGGAATGAGATCATCAGAGGTACAGCACATGTTGAACAACTGGGAGATAAAGTTAGGGAGGACACACTGAGATGGTTTGGACATGTCCAGAGGAGGGACAGTGGTTTGGACATGTCCAGAGGAGGGACAGTGGTTTGGACATGTCCAGAGGAGGGACAGTGGTTTGGACATGTCCAGAGGAGGGACAGTGGGTATATTGGTAGAAGGATGTTAGAAATGCAGCTGCCAGGAAAAAGACAAAGAGGAGATATATGGATGCAGTTAGAGAGGACATGGAGGTAGTTGGAGTGAGGACAGAGGATGCAGAGGACAGAGTGAGGTGGAGGAGGATGACTCGCTGTGGAGACCCCTGAAAAGGGAAAAGCCGAAAGAAGAAGAAGAAGAAGAAGAAGTGAGCAGCTCTGTCAGGACTTACAGCAGCTGATAGTTGAGAGTCAGAAGGAATTCTACATGTAAATAGTTTCCACAGCACTGAAATGGTAATATATTAGTTAATGTTTCTAATAATTATTCAACATTAATTTATAGTTTAAAAAATGTCCACAAAGATGAGTGATGCTCTCAACACTGACCCAGTAAGGAGCAGAAACTGGTGACATGATGCCTCTGGTTATGCCATTTTTAGCTAATACAATTTGATAAATCATTTCCTGGCTTGCAGTGATAATAAATGACTTATCTGGTCACATTAAATAACTACTTTTAACCAAAATCCAAAATAAACTTTATTAAAATAGCCTCACTGCATCTAAATTCATGCGTGTATAAAACTGAAATAATTCCTGCTTAAAGAATACCCTGATGCAATTTCAACAATTTCCTGCTTAAAGAGTTAATTTTGCTTTAGACAAGAGAATTAAGCATTGACTGATTTATTATTATTACTTGTTTATTATTGTTGTTGAATTTTAGTTTGATTATTTTTGTAATAAAACTTAAAAGACAACTTTATTCGGATGATTATTCATTTGTTCTGGTATAGAACTCCCTGTAATAACATATTCACCCTTTACTAATCAGAATCAGTCACTGAAGTACTTTGTAGAATATATTGATTAAGTTGTTGTTGGTCAGTAAACTGACCAGTGGGTGCCAAACTTTAATGAATAAAAAATAAATAAAACAAAAGTAGTGGGGCTGAGATGGAAAAGGTGTCATCCTTCTTCCTCCATCTCACCCTTCGTTATGGCTACAAGCTTCTACCTCATGAACCCCTAGTCTGAATTATCACTGTAATACCATTTGGTTATGTGCTGCTGATCTCATGCTGCTGATCTGTTTCATGTTGCTGTGTTCACTCGTCCTGTTCGTGCAGCTGTTGTTTGGTGCATTGTTTC
>JBBPBX010011163.1:37746-56449 GCA_038048925.1 Garcialebias charrua | reverse complement strand
ATAATGATTCATATAGGTTCACCCAGTAAGAGCCAGAACTTGTGGTACAGTATATTGAAATTATTGGATAAAAGAAGCTTCTAACCACAACAGAACAGGAACTTCATCTTTAAACCAGAAACGTAAGCTTTCATTTTGACAAGTTACTTCTTTCTGCAGACTTGAACAACCCAACTTTTCAGTCCCACGACTTTATTAGAAACAAATGGGGGCAGCGGTCTAAAAAAACTCAAATGATGCTAACTATCCAGATCCTCTTAATGATGCTAATGCCATTATTTCTGTGGAAGATTAATGTGAGCTATTTATGGCTCATTAATCCACATTGAGTGGGACCACAGATTAATTTGTAAATCATACATCAAATGCAACTTCTGCTGTTGGCCACTAACTCAATCCTCCTGTGTGTGTTTGTTAGGGGTTGTGTGTGTGTGTGTCCTTTAAATCTCAGGTTCACCAGAAATCCCCACCTCCTTCGACTCTCTCTCTGTCTCAAGTTTAGTTTTATCTTTCTTACGTCTCTTTGTTTTCTCTTCCCATCATGCCTCACGGAGACTCTCCAGTGTCCTTAAAGTCTGCAGCCTACAGGCGCAGAGACAAGGGGCTTCAGTCCTGTAATCCAATCCTCTCTTGTGAGCTGCTTTGCCAGAAACAAGTGAACTCATCATGCATTTAAATTAAAGGCTGCTTATTTGTCACTAACTCTAATTTGTTCGGCTGAGTAACATGTATGATTACTTGTCTTATTCACCTTCAGGCTCTTTTGGATTGTTCTACTCAGCAGTATTTTTTTTATTCTCTAAATAATAAAACCAGAAAACATATCCAGAAATTATTTTTATGCATTACCATGACAATGTAAACACTTGGTCTGATTAAGATTTGCTGCCTTAAATTCCAGCTTTGCACAAATGGCTTGAACTGGACTTTTGCAGCAGTGTAGTTCCCTTTTCAGTCAGTCCACTCAGTGCAACATATTGACCATGGGAATTGCGCCCCCGCGCGATTTACCTGAAGTAATACATTCATGCCTTTACGGCAGGTGGGCGTCAGCGTCACTACAGAGGCCCCGCCCTCTTGGTATAAAGACGACTGCGCCCATCCTTCTGTCTCTTTTAAGCCCTTCACCTCGCTTATACCTGAACTTCGCAGGACTTCTCTGTGCTACTGTGCTCTATCTGAGGTGAGCTCGCTCCCTACTCCAAGCGCACAGAGAAAAGTCCTGCGTGTGGCTGGGCTAGCGAAAGCTAGTCCAGCATCTTTTATTTAACCTCAAGGTTTTTTTCTTCTCTCTTCGCAGATTTCACTCGACGGCGCTAACTGTGTCACACCGTTACCCTGCTAACGAGTAGCGGGCTAGCCAGCAAAAGCGACGCGACGAAGGAGACGTCTTTGGACAACGTTAGCACGGCTAACCAGCTCTTATTTCTCAGCCATGGCGCCAGAGAAAGGGAAGCGAAAAGCGAAAAACGCTAAAAGGACCAGCAGGCCAGCGAGCCCCAGCTCCCGAGCCTGCCCCAGCGGCTGAGGCTACACCCTCTCGGTGACGGACACCCATGAGGCCTGTCCAGTCTGCCTGGGGATGTTTCACTCCAAAACAGCGCTGGAATCCACCGACTCCTGCCCGCACTGCAGCCAGATGACAGAAGCTGTGAGGAGGCGTCGCATGGACATCGTGGCCATGGCCATGGGTGGTGCCGCACCAAAACGTGACCCGGACCTCACAGAACCACTCACAGAACCACTCACTCCCACTCCGAAGCTCAAGAACATTGATCTGGAGGACAGTGGACATGTCGAATGGGGGGAAAGTATGGACATGGCGGCACCAGTCGGGGACTCGACGGCTGAGTTCGACACACGAGGCCTGATGAATGCGGACGAACTCTCGCTCACAGCCTCAGGTGAGATTTCGGACAAAGAGGCCGACAACGAGGACGAAGGGGAAGACGAAGAATTCCCCCAGAACCCGACGGCAGCTCTGCCGAAGAGATACGCATCCACCCCCGCTCTCTTCGAACTGTGTCGCAGGGCGGGGGATGCACTGTAAATTGCTTGGCCAGAACCCCCACCTCGCCAACAGGTTACGAGGTTAGCGGGCACTTACTTATACGCGATGCAGCAGTCGGTCATGAGACACAGGATACCAATTTTCCCTGATTTTCTCACTGAACTGACCCGCACCTGGGCCGAACCCAGAGCTCCCATGCTTCTGCCGCTCTCTCAGTTCCTCGACATCGCCAGAATGGAGACAGCAGGAATTGCCAACGTGCCACAAATGGAGGACACGTTGGCGGCTCATTTGGCCAGGACGTCGGGCGCAAAACCAACTCTGCCTAGCAAAGCCTGCTGCGATTCGGCTGCACAGCTCGACAAGTGCTACAGAGCTCAGGGCCTCGCGGCCCGCACGTTAAGCCCCTCAGCCTTAATGCAGGCGTACCTGGCAGAGAAGCTCCAGGAACTCCAAGTAACCACAAACAAAAAGGCAATGACTGACATCCTGGAGGAAGCCCGTAGGGCAACTGACTTTGTGCTCCGCATGTTGGGGACCACCGCCATAGCTCAGGGGAGATGCATGACTGAAGTGGTCATCGCGCAGTAACACCTGTGGCTCACCCTGATGGACCTACCTGAAGGTCAACGGTACTCCTTCCTTCACCACCCGATTGAGCCGACGGGACTCTTCTGGGAAGCCCTGGAGCGTATCCAGTGCAGGCTGGAGCAGCAAAGGAAGCAGGCTGAGGTGCTACGAGAGGGGATGCAGACACCAGCGGAAGCAGACCCGTGCAACCTTGACACAGCTCGGCCACACGCCGTCCTCCCCCGCAAAAGAGACCAGCTTATGACGGGGAGCAGCGACTGAGACCCTCAGCGGGTCCATCTCAGGCCGGTCAGTCCTGGAGCAGGAACAGATTTGTTCCTCACCAGGCGGTCCCTCCGAGGACCTCCTCAACGAACCGAGATGGGAGACAGAAGCGGTCTTGACGAACCGGATCCGCTCCACAATTGTACAGGTTCGTCCGCCCACGGTATACGGGAACCAGGACACTCAAATCCAGACTTTGTTTGTTAAAAACTACAAAAAGCTGGTGACATGGTTGTGTGCTCAAAACAAAATGTTTATGACATGTGTGCATTAAAAACAAGTTTTTGCACGTCTAAACACAAAAATAAAGTACCAGAAGCACGAACTGTCCTGATTCTTAACTCAAAAAAAAGAAGAAAAAAAAAAAGAAAGAAGACAGGGACAACAACAACCCCCTTTTTATGAAAACAGTCACGGTAAAGGGAGAGGGCAAACACCCCTCCTCCCTCGTGCAACACAGGGTGTCAGATCAGATAATGAACTGCAACGGGACGTCTGTGGTCTGTCTGGAGCAGACAGACTTCACGGCGTCCACGTGCAGGCAGGTCAGTTCACTCAGGACAGAGCAAGGGGGGCCAGACGCTCCCCCGTCCACACCCACGAGGCGCAGGCAGCCCACAATAAACATGCCCCTGAGGCTTGCAACGCATGCGCAGGCCTGGGGGGCGTGTCGACCAAACACGTGGGTCATGTCAACAGTACGTCACGGGCTTCGCCTGCAGTTCCGCAGACGGCTACCTCCATTCACAGGGGTGCTAAAATCAGATATAAACCCTAGGACGTGCACACGTCTTGAGGGAGGAAATAACAGCAATGTTGCAGAAAGGTGTGATCCGTGTTGTTCCAAAACGAGAAATAAAAACCGGCCACTACAGCGAGTACTTCCTCGTGCCCAAAAGAAATTGATCATTAAGACCCATTCTGGATCTCAGAGTTTTGAACAAAAGAATAACAACTTACAGGTTCAAAATGCTCACGCTGAGACAAGTTCTACAGCCTGTGAGACAAGGAGACCACACGTGCACTATGGATCTCAAAGAGGCATATTTCCACGTGGGAATTTGGAAGAAACACCGAAAATATCTACGCTTTGCATTCGAAGGGAAAGCCTATGATGTCACGTTCAGCGGCCCCGCTGACCCATTGGCCCCTGACCCTTTAGGCCCCGCTGACCCTTTAGGCCCCGCTGACCCTTTAGGCCCCGCTGACCCTTTAGGCCCCGCTGACCCTTTAGGCCCCGCTGACCCTTTAGGCCCCGCTGACCCTTTAGGCCCCGCTGACCCTTTAGGCCTGACCCCCCGCTGACCCTTTAGCCTGACCCGCTCCCTTTAGCCTGACCCTGACTCCCTTCTGTCTGTCATAGTTTTTGCCCCTTCTGTCCACCCTCTCCCTTTAGCCTGACCCTCTCCCTTTAGCCTGACCCTGACTCCCTTCTGTCTGTCATAGTTTTTGCCCCTTCTGTCCACCCTCTCCCTTTAGCCTGACCTGCTCCCTTTAGCCTGACCCTCTCCCTTAGCCTGACCTTTCCCCTTTAGCCTGACCCTCTCCCTTAGCCTGACCCTGACTCCCTTCTGTCTGTCATAGTTTTTGCCCCTTCTGTCCACCCTCTCCCTTTAGCCTGACCTGCTCCCTTTAGCCTGACCCTCTCCCTTAGCCTGACCTTTCCCCTTTAGCCTGACCCGCTCCCTTTAGCCTGACCCTGACTCCCTTCTGTCTGTCATAGTTTTTGCCCCTTCTGTCCACCCTCTCCCTTTAGCCTGACCCTCTCCCTTAGCCTGACCCTTCCTATTTGTTCATCCCAGTAATGCTTGTCACCCTCCTCTGCTCCTGTCTTCTGACCCTTCCTATTTAGTTCCTGCTCCTGTCTCTGCTCCTGTCTTCTGACCCTTCCTATTTGTTCATCCCAGTAATGCCTGTCACCCTCCTCTGCTTAGTTCATCCCAGTAATGCCTGTCACCCTCCTCTGCTTAGTTCATCTGCACCATGCTTATGTTCTTTGTTTCTGTCCTTTCCTCAGTCTTCCTCCTCAGTCATGTCTCACAGCCACTCCTGTCAGTCAACTGTTCACCACGCCCCTTCTACCTCAGCCTAGCAATCAGTTTCATTCCTTCCACCTGTTTCCTTCCACCTGTGCAGCTCAGCATTTAAGCTCCTGCCAGCCACTGCAGTTTGCTCAGTCATTGTTGTTGAATCTTTGGTTCCAGCTCTGGTCACAGACATCACGGTCCTCTGTTTTTGCCTGCCTGCCTAAAGTCTTTGTTTGAAAGTTTTGCCGCCACGCCGGCTTTTTGCTCAGTCATTGTTGTTGAATCTTTGGTTCCAGCTCTGGTCACAGACATCACGGTCCTTTGTTTTTGCCTGCCTGCCTAAAGTCTTTGTTTGAAAGTTTTGCCGCCACGCCGGCTTTTGTTTTTGTGTTGTTTAAAAATAAATAAGTTTTATTTTTGAAATACATCTCCTGCTTCGATCATCTTGCCTGCTTTTTGGGTTCACACCTAAATGGATCGTGACATATGAATACAAAGCTTTACCTTTCGGATTAAAAACCGTTCCGTGTTGTTTTACAAAGTGCCTGGACGTGGCGCTGACCCCACTCAGGGACCAGGGGGTTCGAATTCTAAATGATTTAGACGACCTTCTGATTCTCACAGGCAGCAAAACGCAAGCCCAGTTGCACACACACATGGTGATGTCACACCTGGAAGCTCTGGGATTTGTTTTAAATCTACAAAAAAGCAACCTGACTCCATCACAGATTACCATATTTCTGGGCGTACGAATCAACACCATCTCGTACAGAGCATGGCTCTCAGAGGAAAGGGTGGCTTCAATATGCCTTTGTCTGACACACTTTCAGCTGGGTCAGAGAGTGTCTGTCAGGATCTGCCAACACTTCTTGGACTTGCTGGCAACCGCCAACCCATGCGTGCTGCAGGCATTGTTGAAAATGCGGGCTCTGCAAATATGGTTAAACAAACACCCCCTGCCTCTGCCAGACAGACAGGAAGGATTCTGGTCAGCCAGGAATGTCTGACGGCTCTGGAGCCCTGGAGGGACCCCTCAGTGTTTACTGCAGGTGTCCCGCTGGGACGAGTCCTGTCTCGTGTAGTTGTCACGACAGATGCCTCATTAGAGGGATGGGGAGCTGTTTGCAGGAACCAGAATGCCCAAGGGCTCTGGGGAAAACAGGATGCACGGCTCCACATCAACCTACTGGAGTTAAAAGCTGTTTATCTGTCAATAAAGCTCTTTACAAAAAGGGTCTGATTACAAAACAGCATGTCCTCATAAAATCAGACAGCAGGACAGTGGTGTCCTACATCAACAGGGAGGGGGGGACGAGGTCCCGGGCCCTCCTCGGTCTGACACACAGGCTGCTCACGTGGTGTGCTCCCAGGATTTTGTCACTGAAGGCGACACACATTCCGGGAGAACTAAACTACGGGGCAGACGCCCTCTCCAGAGGACCGCTGCGGTCCTCAGAATGGAGACTGAACCCACGGATAGTGGACCAGGTCTGGTCACGATTCGGCCGGGCGTCCGTCGATCTGTTCGCGTGCAAAACCAGCTCGCACTGCGCCCTGTTCTTTTCACTGAAAGAGACAGACGCAACGATGGGGATGGACGCGCTGGCCCACGACTGGCCAGCAGGGGTGCTGTATTACGCGTTTCCACCTGTCCCTTTAATTCAGGTGACGCTGGAACGTGTACGGAAGGGAGCTCTCTCCCTAATATTAATAGCCAGGTGGCCTCAGAAACCATGGTTCCCAGAAATAATTTCATTGCTGTCGGGGACACCGTGGCAGCTGCCCCCCACAGGGACCTGCTGACTCAAGCACACGGGCAGCTTCTCCACCCACGTCCAGAACTGTGGCAACTCACAGATTGGCTACTGAAAGGAACAGGCTGAGGGCCTTGGGCCTCCCCAGTAATGTTATTAACATAATACAGGGGGCAAGAGCTGGGTCAACTAAGACTCTCTACACTTATATATGGCATATTTATGAGGCCTGGTGTCTGGAGAGGAATATTGTTTCATATTCCTGTAACCTAGTCCAGCTTCTCACATTTTTACAGGACCTGCTGGAAAAAGGTCAAAGTCAAAGTCAACTTTATTGTCAGAACTGCAATATGTACAGGACATACACAGGATTGAAATTGCGTTTCTCTCAGTCCCTCGGTGCAACAGTAACCATTTAAACACTAAAACACTGAAACATTTAATAAACATAAGCATAAAATAGTAAAAGTGTAACACTGTCCTGAGTTTTTGCATAGTAGTATAAAAGTATGAAAATTTACACCAACACTAAAACACTAAACATTTAATGAACATAAGCATAAAATGAAATAATAAAAGTGTAATACTGTCCTGAGTTTTTGCATAGTAGTATAAAAAGTATAAAAAGTATATCTATAAAATAAACTGAAGGTTCTAGCATTGACATTTGCAAAGAGTGGCAAAGCAGCATATGAGTTAATGTACACAGTATATGTATGAGGTAGTTGATGTTGGTATAGAGGCAAAGTCTCAACCAAGCAGATTTAAAGAGTGTATTTCCAAAAACATACAGAAACATAAACTTTGCAACAAGAGGAAACAACACACTGGACCAAGTTTACACCACCATGAAAAATGCCTACAGAGCCCTCCCCCTCCCCCACATTGGTGCTTCTGACCATATCTGTGTTATGCTAAAGCCAGCATACAGGCCACTGGTGAAAGTCACAAAACCAGTCCGCAAGCAGATACGAGTGTGGCCAGAGGGGTCTTCAGAGGCACTCCAGGACTGTTTTGACACCACAGATTGGGGTATGTTCAAAGAAGCTGCTACCACAAACAACAACTTATGTCTCCAGGAGTACTCAGACACTGTATGTTCATACATCACCAAGTGCATTGATGATGTAACTAACCTCAAGACCATCACTGTTCGGGCTAATCAGAAGCCATGGCTGACAGCTGAGGTTTACAGACTCCTGAGAGCCAGGAATGCTGCCTTCAAAGCGGGAGATCAGGTGGGCCTGAGGGCAGCCAGAAAGAACCTGGATTGGGGCATCAGAAAGGCCAAGAAGCAGTATTCCAGGAAAATAGCTCACCGTTTCAAGGACAGCAAGGATACACGCAGTCTGTGGCAGGGAATACAGACCATCACAAACTACAAACCATCCCCCCAGACCTGTGACAGCTCAACCTCTACGCTGAATGAACTGAATGAGTTCTTCGCTCAACCAACGATGCCATCTCCTCTGCCCTCCACACAGCTCTCAAACATCTGGACATGAAGGACTCTTATGTTAGAATGCTGTTCATCGACTTCAGCTCGGCATTCAACACCATCATCCCCCAACAGCTCATCCTTAAACTGGACAGTCTGGGGCTGAACACCTCAATGTGTAACTGGCTGCTAGACTTCCTGACCGGGAGACCACAGACAGTACGGATCGGGAGTAACACATCTAGCACCATCACATTGAACACAGGGGCCCCACAAGGATGTGTGCTGAGCCCCCTTCTATTCACCCTGCTAACACACGACTGCACACCATCGTACAGCTCCAACCACTTCATCAAGTTTGCGGACGACACAACAGTGGTAGGTCTCATCAGCAACAACGATGAGACGGACTACAGGAACGAGGTGAGCCGCTTGGCCTTGTGGTGCGGACACAACAATCTCACTCTCAACGTGGAGAAGACAAAGGAGATTGTCGTGGACTTCAGGAAGAGGGATGCACAACATGCCCCTCTGACCATCAACAGCACCGCAGTGGAGAGAGTGGACAGCACCAAGTTCCTGGGAGTGCACGTCTCGAAGGACCTGTCCTGGAGCAGGAACACTGCAGCACTGGCCAAGAAGGCTCACCAGCGCCTCTACTTTCTCCGCAAGCTGAAAAGGGCTGGAGCTTCAACCCCCATCATGTGCACCTTCTACAGGGGTGCCATAGAAAGTGTCCTGACCAGCTGCATCACGGTGTGGTTTGGTGCATGTACTGCATCATGCCGCAAGAGCCTCCAGCGCATCGTGAGAGCAGCTGAGAAGATCGTCGGCACCTCCTTGCCCTCACTGCAGGACTTACACAGCAAACGCCTCACTCGGAAAGCCCACTGCATGGCAGGTGATCCCACACACCCACTACACAGCCGCTTTAGACTGCTGCCATCAGGGAGGAGACTGAGGAGTCTCCAGGCTCGAACCAGCAGACTGAGAGACAGCTCTGTCCATCAGGCAGTCAGAATGCTAAACACTCTGCCTGCTCTGCCTCCCCTCCCATTTGAACTGCCTTAACACAAAAAACTTTCTCACACATTACCACTCAACACAAAGTTTTTAACACTGGACCCTGTGTCATCAAACGGGTTATTCACTAAACTCTCGGTCATGTGCTCATTCAGTTTGCACTACTTCTCATATTTGCACTAATGTTTGTATTACATTACTGCCTATAGTCATACTACTGTTTACATTCACTGTTTACATTTATTAATACGGTTTACATTTATTACTACTGTTTTACATTTATTACTACTGTTTACATTTACACTACTTTTATATCTACACTACTGCTGATACATATACAGTATTCTCTGACTAGCCTTATCTAAGGATGCCAAATGTGCCTTATGTGCCTTACTGCATATGCCACTTTGCCTCTATACCAACATCAACTACCTCATACATATACTGTGTACATTAACTCATATGCTGCTGTGCCACTCTTTGCAAATGTCAATGCTAGAACCTTCAGTTTATTTTATAGATATACTTTTTATACTTTTTATACTACTATGAAAAAACTCAGGACAGTATTACACTTTTATTATTTCATTTTATGCTTATGTTCATTGGGTGTTTGGTGTTTTAGGGGTGTTTGGTGTTTCAGTGTTGGTGTAAATTTTCATACTTTTATACTACTATGAAAAAACTCAGGACAGTGTTACACTTTTACTATTTTATGCTTATGTTTATTAAATGTTTTAGTGTTTAGTGTTTAGATGGTTACTGTTGCACCGAGGGACTGAGAGAAACGCAATTTCAATCCTGTGTATGTCCTGTACATATTGCAGTTCTGACAATAAAGTTGACTTTGACTTTGACTTTGAAAGTGGTATATGCAGTAAGGCACATAAGGTACATTGGGCATCCTTAAATAAGGCTAGTCAGAGAATACTGTATATGTATCAGCAGTAGTGTAGATATAAAAGTAGTGTGAATGTAAACAGTAGTAATAAATGTAAACAGTATTAATAAATGTAAACAGTTAATGCAAACATTAGTGCAAATATGGGAAGTAGTGCAAACTGAATGAGCACATGACCGAGAGTTTAGTGAATAACCCGGTAAGGTTGCTCCTTTTCCACCATTAAGGTGTTTTTGTCAGCCATTTCGTCATGCCACGAAGGCTGGGGAGGAAAAACTCCCGGTGCCCACCCTCTCACGATACGTTTCATGAAGGGCGTATTGAGAAAAAGGCCTCCCAGCAGGACTCTGGCCCCAGTGTGGGACCTTCAGCTAGTCCTGGATGCCTTGTGTGGTCTCCGTTTGAGCCCCTCAGCAGCATTGAAATAGACTTGTTGTCTTATAAGACTGCGCTGCTCCTAGCTCTCTGCTCAGCTAAACATGTGGGTGACCTCCACCCTCTGTCTGTACACCCAATGGCCCTCATGCACGAACATGTTCGTATTTTTATCCTAAATTTCTCCTACTTTTGTTCGTAAGAAGCGTTCGTACGAACATGCCACGTCAGATTCAACAAACTCTCCTATCCACAGGAAAAGTGTGTAAACGAGCTGCGTAAATTTAATGAATCCCACCTGTTCTATTCACCTGCGCGTGCTCGCGGAGAGGTCATTTACATAATTCCCACCCCTCAAAACACCATATAAGGCTACGTTTCCTGCCTCAGAGGCAAAACGTGTTCGTTCATAAAATGACAGCGAAAAGTAAAAAGAAGAACTCTACCGGTGCGGAGATTGAAGTTCTGCTCTCTGAGGTCAAGAAAAGAAAATCTGTCCTTATTAGCAGCGTCACTCATGGGAGTAAATGACCAACTAAAGCCAAAGAATGTTTGTTTATAAGAAATGTGGACCTTAAAATATACACGCGACCTGGTGGCCAACTGGGTAAAGCATTGCACTGCTTATCGAGACCTCGTGGGTTCGAGTCCCACGAGGTATGACTATTTTTTTTTCCTTCTTTCTTTAGATTATTTATTCATTCCAGATTAAAAAGACTTTATGCTTCATTTCTTGTTGTATTGTAAATAGTTTTCTTGTGTTTTTTAAATCTGGAATGAATTAAAAGGAGAAAAAAAAACGTTGTCCCATGTGGGACTCGAACCCATAAGGTTCGGCACTGCGACGCAACGCTTTACTGATTGAGCTATCTGACAGCTATGACTGTGACAGGAGGAGGTCAATGTAAAGTCTGCGTTACCGAAGTCTGCGTTACCGAGACAAATTAAACTTAAATTAATTCATAATTTAAGTTGGTTTCAGTTTGAGATCTTCATATTGATATTGTAGTGTTAGAAAACGGCATTGATAACAAATTGATTTTAATTTAAATACTTTAATCCGTTAGTCATTATTACATTTAAAATTATAATTCGACTTCAAACAGAACCTATTGTCAAGAACAATTGTGGTGCGTGACTTTTTTAAACTCTAAATATTTTCTAAATAACGAAATATGAAGTTATTAGTGGAGAAATTCCGTCTGGATGACAGCAGACTGACGCTCCTAAAATATACGACAGGTCCGGACCACTCGTAAATTTTGTTCGTATCTGAAAAAAATCGTAGGATACGAAAACATTGTTGAATGCCACAAATGATCCTAAATCACTCGTACGCACAGTTTAAGAACAAATCTGTGCGTATGAACGGTTCGTGCATGAGGGCCAATGTGTACAAGGTTTGCCCCTGATGGGTCAAAGGTCACTCTGCGTCCTAACCCCGCATACGTGCCAAAAGTTCCAACACTGGATTTTGAGCTTCTGGATTTTGAGTGTGGTTTCCTCCACACCCTGTCCTCACTGAGGAGCAGAGGAGGTTGAGATCACTCTGCCCTGTCAGGACCTTGAGTGTGTACATCCACAGAACTGTCAGTTGGAGGAAAACAAACCAACTGTTTGTATGTTTTGCCAACCCTGCTGCTGGCAGGGCCCTTTCAAAGCAGCGCCTCTCACACTGGGTGACTGAGGCCATTAAAAGGGCATACAGCAGCAAAGGTCAACAGGTGCCCTGTGGGGTACACGCCCATTCCACTCGGGGCCTAGCTGCCTCATGGTCTCTTTTTAAGGGCGAGCCAGTGGCTGACATTTGTGCTGCAGCTAACTGGAGCTCCACAAACACGTTTGCAAAGCATTATTCTTTGGATGTTAGGCTACTGCCTGTGACGTCACTCAGGCTGTACTCTCTGGTACACAGTAGAGATCAGCTAAAACGCCTAAAGTATGAAGGCAGAAGTTCTCACAAGCATGCATTTTTACTGAGCATCTCAAGGGCGTGAATGGATTCCGTTCCCATAGTCAATATGTTGCACTGAGTGGACTGACTGAAAAGGGAACTGAAAGTTATGCACCATAACTCATGTTCCCTGAAAGAAGGGAACGAGGTGCAGCATATGTTTGCCCTTTCAATGCCCAAAAGCTTGGTGAAGTGCTCTTGGAGACAGAAGGATGGGCGCAGTCGTCTTTATACCAAGAGGGCGGGGCCTCTGTGGTGACGCTGACGCCCACCTGCCGTAAAGGCGTGAATATATTACTTCAGGTAAATCGCGCGGGGGCGCAATTCCCATAGTCAATATGTTGCACCTCGTTCCCTTCCTTCAGGAAACATGAGTTATGGTGCATGACTTTCAGATTTGTACATAATTTATGTTTTTGTGAATCTAAAACGTCTTCAAAGTCAAGAAGCCCACGCTCAGATCCAGTGACAGAAGATCTCTTTGAAATACAGTATACTGATTCGAGGTTGCCTCCAGTTTTCACGTTCTGTTCACTGAGTGTCAAAAAGGCTAAATGACTGTAGACTGTGGTTAAAAAAACAAACACAACAAACATGACTTAGATAGAAAAAATATATTCTGTAATGCTCTGTAATAATCAACTCAGCACAACCCATTTAGACTATTTTTAGTCACAAAAGAGAGACAAATAGATTATGGCAATCCGTAAAAAACGTCTAGATTCCAGGATCAGTGAAGACTTTGTGACCTTTCTGTTTAATTTATGTGTTTAAAATTAATATGTGACAATGTTTTGACAAAGACATGCTTTGTACAGTCTTACACACACACACACACACACACACACACATACAGTATATATATAGTTTTAAGCAAGCAAACAAACAAAAAAGTTATATTTGTCTGGTAACCTCCAAATCTTCTTATATTTATGAATGTCATCAACAAAAGAGGAAAAACAAAAAGGTGAAACAGGTATTAAACTGTTTTTTTTTTGTTTTTTTTTTGCTGCACTTTATTCTTATCCCATTCACTTACAGTGGGGAGCAGGACTTTTTAAAATTGATATCAATGGTTTAACAATCAGTTTTCCTTTGCTATCTGCTGTTATTGCTAAAGCGGTAAAGAAGAATAGATTGATTGAGGGTGGGGGAAGGGGGTGCAGACTGCAAATCCAAAAAGATGAAATAAAGAAGCGAAGGCAGAGAGGGATTTTCTGTCCCTTTCCTGAAAATCTGGGCACTCTAATAACAAGCTTAGACTCCCCCTGCCCCTGACAGCTCACCACACCCCATCAAGTGGAAATGAAATCAGATCATCCCTCTGTGCGTTAAACACACACTCTGCTCAGATTAAAACACACACTCCAGATACTGACGCCATGGAATAAAGCTGATGTTAGAACCCCCCTCATGGTTTCTTGTCTTAATGATGGGACATCAGCATTTTTTGCTTGCAGGCTTTCTTATGTTTTACGCTTCATGATGAGAATTGACTCTGTGCAGGTCTTAAAATAAATGCAGGACCAATAATATTCTTTGTGTCAGAAACAGTCATTGCATGGCACAGACGTGCTCCAGGCAAAATAACTGAATATGAACAGACTGAATCACAGAGTCTGGTGACGAGGGACGGGACCAGAGGAGTTCAGGAACACTGACGGAGGAAATTAAACGTAATGAACAACAGGTGTGGTGTGAAGGAAAGGCAAAAAGCAACAAAAATCCAGTTTCATAAAAAAAATCCAAACAGAAGTAAATACAAACATAACTTAGATTAACTGGGAAAACCAAAACACACACAGACCACCAAATACTTGCAAATGGAAATCAAAAGTTTACTTGATTTTTAAGAACCTTGCAGTTCAGTTGTATTTGCTGAAAATAATTTAGCCTTAAATTCAAATGAAATGAATAAATAAAATCTGAACTTTAATGAAATTTTCAAAAGAAGTTCATTATGATGATACGATGAGTTGCAACAGAAATTTTTATAACATATTAAATATTAACACAAATGTTTTAAGTAGTGTGTGTTAGAAGCTAGAAGCTGTGTGACTTTGAACATTCAATTTTTTTCCTTTTGGACATTTTAAATCTACTTTGAGCTTCGGCACCTCTTCTGTCTTTATCTGAGCAGAACGACACATTAGAGCAGATCAGAGAACATAGTTTTAGTGAGTTCTTGTTCAGAATTGCTCGTTTAACTTTGCTGTCATATTTTACTCTGACGGTAACATTTCTTTAAATAGAGTTTTCATTTCGGCTCTGGTTGTGCATTGATAGTTTGACAAATTTTCTTTTATTTCTAAATCCTAAGCTGACCAAAAACAAAAATGACGGCTCTTACAGCTTTATCATTGCTTCTCTTTTAGCCTGTTTGTTTTATATTTAGCTACATGTTTTTACATCAAGATCCCCAGGGGATTGTCAAGATTGTGTAAATGCAAAACCTTTGCATGGTGACATGTACTGGCTGGGAATAAAGCGAATAGAAGATATAGGCATGGATTTGTGTAAATGGGAAAGAAGATAAAGAGAATTTGGGTTAGGCTTTTAAACTCTATAAGCTCCGTTATATCAATTTGTGCTTATATTGGTGCAGAAAACAACATTAGAAACATCCAAAGTACTGAATGAGCAAGCTTACATGAGATTTACAAAAAGGGAGAGCAGGGGCTGATGGGATTTGGACAAGTCTTTTAAACTAATGATCAAAATTCATGTTCTGTATAAAGTTGCCATGTTTTTCTTCTCGTGGAAAACCATGTGATCAGGTGAGCAAGTAAAAGAAAAAAATGTTTGGAACACGACTTTAACAAGTTGATCATGCTTTCAAAGGTAAAATCATGTGATTTATCAAATGAAGTTTGTGTTTGTTTCTGTGAGGGCCTGTGGACGAAAGTAGCATCTTTGCTGGTAGTCAGTGCAGAACATTATTAGCAGGCAAAGCTGTACACATCTGCACAAACACTCACGAGAACTGAGGATTTCTGAGCAAAATGAAGGCTGACCCACTGGCCGGATGGATGGAGACTTTATTGATCCTACAATAAAAAATAAAAAAATAATCCAAAGCTTCTACAGAAAAACTAAGACTGAAACCCATGACAAAGACTAAAACCACAATAATCAGCGATAAAGATAAATTACAATGAAGATCTTTGAAAAAGTGCAAAGTGTGCAACAAGGTTTTTTATTCTATTGCATTTGTTTCTTGTCCCAGCCATCATCACCTTCCCCTTCACCCCCCTCTTCTAACTGTTGAGTTAAAGAGTCTAATACAGATGAGTCGTACTCAGCTGCTCACACAGACTCATGTTCGTGCTACTGTTCAGTGTATTATTCTTAACTATTAAGTGATTAGTATATTCTTAGTTTATTTCTAAGTTTATATCTTAGATCCTTAGAACTGTTTATTTTACTATTTATAGTTTTACTATTGTTGGATGTAACTGGGACCCTGTGTACATAATTTTGCTCCACCTCATGTACCACATGCAATGCGAATGACAATAAAGGACCTTTAACTAATGACTGGGGAGACGACTAAAGTTTTTAGTTTATTGATGGAGCATTGCTGTGAAAGCAGCCTACCACTCAATGTTCTCTGCCTTGTGATGGTAACATGCACAGGGTGTGTTGTTAAAGATGGCCTGTAGTTGAGACGATGTCCTCCACTCAGCTGCAGCCTCCACAGAGTTCAGCTCCACTCCCACCACTGACGATTCAGTCTCTGTTTGCGTCTCTTCCTGGAGGTCGCCTCCTCATCAGACCCAGTAGCCTATAAAACAGAATGCTGGTCACTACTTATTGATACAATATTTGCAGGAGTTGCTATCAGATATTAAAGTATGCCAGCCTTTTTGGGAATGGTAAATTCCCGAAAAGGATAAGAAAGGCCGTGCTTATTGTAGCTGCAGCTTTCTACACGCTGCCCATTTTTCGGACAACTGTACTGTACATGTTTTCACTGTACCTTGGTGCTGTGACAATAAATCTGATTCTGAAATGTACTTATATAGCGCTTTACTATCTTATTGAGATACTCAAAGCTCTCTATGATCTGTGCCCTCATTTACCCATTCATACAGCACTTTACTAGATCTCTACAAAGACTAATCAGTGCTTTTTAGATCACATCATACACCGAAGGGACACACATTGGAGACAGTTAGGGGTTCAGTGTCTTGCTGGGACACTTCAGCATGTGACTGATGGTGGAATTGAACCACCAACTCTAGCACGGGAGGATGACTGCTGTAACTACTCAGCCACAGCTGCCCATTAGAGAGCAGGAAATACTTCCTGCTCTGCCACTTCCTATACAGCAGTTCTCCAACCAGTGGAGCTTGTTAATACTTGTAAGACCTGAGCACTTCTACTGCCTCCCTCTCAATGAACATCATTTGTATGAAGACCAGATCACCTCTTTTTTCCTGACTAATGAGACTTCTGTACTCACCCTCCCTGGCATACGCTGCAGTACTGTCCAACATCTGGACAGGTTTCTGAGTCATACTGAATGTCAGCTGTGTACATGACGAAAAGAGGGAGGGACTCTCTACAAGACCTTTTCATACTGTTTCATGGAAAGGGACTAACAAGACGTACCGAGATTAAATAAACTGAGTTAAATTCAGACAGAAAATAAATTGCAGAACGTTAATTTGGGGGAACAATAAATGTTAGACCCACAAAAAGTATTTTAAAGGTGAAATTAATTAAAATACAAACAGGGAATTCAATCTGAGACAACAACAAACTGGTAGACTCTCCAATTACCGTATGATTAAAATCAGAAAACTGAGTAAAACTAGTAAAACCGACTTTTAAACATTTAAAAGATTTATTTAAATGAGCTGTTGATTTACTGCTGCCATATGTCAGTAAACAGCAACAAGTCAGTTTCTTCTGTTCTGATCAAACCTCAATGGAACAGCAGGGCCTACAGTAAATTACAAAGTACACATTTAGGTATTTAAAAACATGCAGTTTTACATGTTTAAAATAGTAATGTGTTGGATTTTCATCCTGTTGTCGATATCTTTACAGAACACAATTCCAGATACCAGTATCAGTGTACCAGTGTAAGACAGCATCAAAAGTATCTAGAAAGTGAAGAAAATAAATAACTATTTGAGGCTTATATTTTCCATTCTGTTTTAAACGCAGAGCCTTTTCTCAGATGGATTTGAACGACATGTTACTACTCACACATTTTAACATTCTAGTTTAATTTTTGTGCATATTTTTTATCCTGGAATCTGTGAAATGACTCACTCGTTCATTTTTTCTTTATGAATCAACAAACGTGACAGGAACGTGACGACAAGGCAGTTTATCAAAGTGTAAGGTTTGAATGGCTGTCGACTGAGGAATTCGTCTACAGTGCCGGGTCACGTCAACTTCCGCCCATTGAAACAGTAGCAGCAACACCCCCCAACCCCCACCACCACCACCACCACCCACACACACTAAACACCGGGAAACCATGTGACCCCTGTCTCCTTCCCGTTGTGTAGATGGAAACTTGTGACCAGTCCGCAGCTGAACATCTCTTATTCTTATAACTTACCGGTATTTCACACACCTACACACACAAAACATGTTTATCCAATACAAACAGAATAGTAAAGTTTTTTTTGTTGTCCTAATTTCATTCTTTTTAAGTCCAGCAGTTCCCAGGAGGTAACCAATATTTTAGTTGGAAGCATTTCCTCACTGTCTTTATTGGACTGTTGTAGTTTATCTATGGGAGTTAGCACCTCCAAATCTGAGGCTGTGGTCCCCAGTTAGAACAGGGACAATGACCCTTTCTGAGTTGGGAGTAAGTTGTCACCTCAAATGGATAAGTTCAAATATCTCAGGGTTTTGTTCACGAGTGAGGGGAAAATGGAGAGCGAGATCAAAAGACAGATTTGTGCAGCTTCCCCAGTATTGCAGACTGTGCTGGTGGTGAAAAGGGAGCTGAGCTGAAAGGTCTACATTCATATTTTCACTTATGGTCACAAACTTTGGGCGGTGTACTAAAGAACAAGACTGAGGATGCAAAATAGTTTTTTGCTGCTGGGTAGCTGGACTCCCCCTTAAAGATGGGTGGAGAAGTTATTTTTTCTGAGAGCGACCTGGAGTAGAGCCCCTGCTCCTCCACATTGAGAGAAACCAATAGAAGTGGGGATCTGGCGAAGATGCTCCCTGGATCCCTCCCTAGGAGGTTTCCTGAAAATGTCCAACTGGGAAGAGACATTGGGAAGAATTTCAAGGGAGACTTTCTGCTATTGGAACACCTTGGAATCCTAGATGCTGCTCCTGCAACCCAACTTCAGAACAACTAGAGCTTAATGGATGCATACTATATATAT
>JBBPBX010011163.1:18462-37681 GCA_038048925.1 Garcialebias charrua | reverse complement strand
TATATATACACAATATATGTATTGTATATACAAACCGGATTACAAAAAAGTTGGGACACTAAACAAATTGTGAATAAAAACTGAATGCAATGATGTGGAGGTGCCAACATCTAATATTTTATTCAGAATAGAATACAAATCACAAATCAAAAAGTTTAAACTGAGTGAATGTATCATTTTAAGGGGAAAATATGTTGTTTCAAAATTTCATGGCGTCAACAAAAGTACTTTTCATTCAGAACTTTTTTTAAGTTAACATGTTACATATTTATTTTAAACTGTAAATGAATGAAAAAATACAATTATATGATATATAATTATTTGATTATTTAATTATATATTATATTATAATTACAGTATATATTATTATATATAACTCATTTTCTTTAACAGTATTTCTGTAGAACAATTCTGATCCATTTTGCAGATGTTTGTTTTCTCTATAGGCAAATTTTTCAGAAAGGAATAGACAAAAACGGTTATTGGCACGCCATCACAACACAAAAGTACAAATAAATTAGAAATGTAACAAATACACATAAAGATGAAGAGGGACACAATAAAAGAGAAAAACCTTCATGTGTCTGCAAAATCCATTTAATGCACACAGCCAAAGATAGAGCTCTTGCTCTCCAGAGGAAACTCTTTGAGAATTGGCTCAATGAGAGTTTTTCACATTGTCTTTCTCACAAACACACTGCTCCATCTCTCTCGTTTCCCAGATTTGAGCAAGAAGGAAATCCTCGTATAGAAATCTGTTTTGATGTGAGCCTCAGTTGAAGTTTAATGTCAGGTGTTGAAGATAAATGTCCAGCTGATAAATGTTTGATGGTAAATGCACCAATATTTTGTGTTGGAGTCACAAAGTCCAAGCTCTGGGAGGAATTTCCTCTGGTACACAGAGCCACAATGAAGTCACCTCAAAAATCAAAAATCAAAAAGTATAAGATAATATGGTAATATGTAGCTCCTGGGAGGAAATGATTGTGTTAATAAATAAAAGATTTTCACTTTCAACCAAATCAAAACACAATAAATGGTTAAATCACAAAAAGCTTTTTAAATAACTGCATGGATAGCACTGTTTTTATATTACCACCTATGAACAATATTGTTAAGCACAATATTGGCATTTAATGTGTCAAATATGATACCTACAGTGTTTGAGTGTTAACACTAAATCTGTGACATTTATTGAGCTGTTAGCAAAGTGTTTTATGGTGTTTCATTCAAACCAGTGACTCAGAACCTGTCATTTAAAATGCTCGCCTGTCAAGAGAAACAGTTTCAGTGTTTATTTAAGGTTTTTATTGTGAGGAAAGTTTGGGAACAAATTGTCATCTTGTTGTTTATCATGTTCTACTCATGCGTCACTATTTCCCAAAAATCACCGGACCAGAATATTTAGACCAGTCTTTAATCAAGCATGTTTGTTTGTCAGAAACCGTTCACTCAAATCATTTTGCTCACATTCTTTAAGCAGCAGGTTTGCTTCCAAATTACAGCCTTTTTGTCATTTTTTTTTCAGCATTTTAAGACAAACATGTCAGAAATGGGTCCAGTTCTCTATTAAAATGTTCCATTTGACTTCTTTTTTTGGATATTTTAGGCTGTTAAACTTATTTTTTTTTTCAAATTGCTTTAGACAACAACACAACTATAATAAACATTTCCTCGTTGCAGTCTTTCATATTTCAAAATTTCTACATAAGCAGTGCAATAAGATAAAGCCAGAATGAACATTGTCAGAGACACAATTTTTATTGTATGATACAAACGTTTGCAATCCAACAGCATCTTAGAGTATTTGTTGCTCAATCAAATGATTCACATGAGGACTTTAAAATCCAAGCAAACAGCATTCTCAAGTGTTTCCTACAATCAGCCTCAAAGTTGGTTTTTTTCCCCAGGGGGTCAGATGGAGATAAAACATGCAGAAACCATGGAATTCAAAATTCAGATCACCAAACCGAGGATTATCACATGTGTAAAAAGAAACAGCTGTTGGGTGACTGCAGCAAGATTTAAAATAAAACGAAACTGATCATCACATACAGATTGTAAAAAAAAGGTTGCCACAACAATAAAGGTCACACACTAATATTTTGTTGGACCTCCTTTAGCATTACAGCATGCATTCACTGTGACATTGTTTCAATAAGCTTCTGCCATATCACAAGATCTATTCCAATCCATTTGCATTACATTTTCACCAAGATCTTGCATTGATGACGAGGCACTATAGGCAGGGTGCATCACGCCACCTGCCTCTCTCCTTACCTTGATGCACCCATCAGTCTGGAACAGGGTCGATCTGGACTCATCAGACCACATGACCTTCTTCCATTGCTCCAGAGTCCAGTCTTTATGCTCCCTAGCAAATTGAAGCCTTTTTTCCAGTTAGCCTCACTGATTAGTGGTTTTCTTAAGGCTACACAGCTGTTCAGTCCCAATCACGTGAGTTTCCTTCACATTGTGTGTGTGGAAATGTTCTTACTTTCACTATGAAACATAGCCCTGAGTACTGTTGTTTTTCTTCAATTTAATTTTACCAAATGTTTAAGTGATTGCCGATCACAATCATTTTGAAATTTTCCGGCCGCATTTCTTCCTCGAGATGATTGGTCCCCACTATCCTTCCAGTTTTTAATAATGCATTGGACAGTTCTTAACCCAATTTTAGTAATTTCTGCAATCTCCATAGATGTTTTTTTCTGCTTGATGCATGCCAATGATTTGACCCTTCTCAAACAGACTGACATATTGTCTACAAACATGCAATGTGTTTTTCGGCATGGTTGTTTAAGAAACGAGAAACAACTCATTGCACCAGTTGGGGTTAAATAGCTAGTTGCCAGCTGAAAGATAATCAGTCGCCCATGCAGTAATTATCCAGTAGGAGGCTCGTACCTGTTTGCTTAGTTAAATTCAGTTGGCAACTTTTTTTAAACAGTGTATGTGTGTGTGTGTGTGTGTGTGTGTGTGTGTGTTGTGTGTACATAAAAGTAACATACATATGTGTCCTAAATAATATTTATATAGGATGGTTTATAATAAAGCAGAAGATCTTGGTTTGACTGCTGAATGGATGTGATACCTAAACCAAACCAAGCTCATTATTTGAGTACTCTTAAATATTCCTAATATTAAAGGCCCTAATATGGCATTGGTCCTTAGCACACAATATAGCAATAGCATTTCACTATTTCAATGTACTGTACCTTCTATTTAAATGTTTAAATGTTAACAGTAGGAGCTATTTACTTATTGCAAGAGGCTATTTTTCATGATCCAGATCAATACAAATGCAGGTGTTCAGAAATAATATAACACCATCAGCGGCATTTAGTATAGAAAAGTATTAATGCTTGATAATTATTTTTTCTATAAGCGCATTCAAATAAAAGTAGTGATATAATAGCATTGATTTATCACAGAGCCCAAAACAATGACCTGGAGGCTAGCGCTAGCATGCTAGCTCCACAAACAAACAAACAAACAAAATAAACAAACAAATAAATAAATAAACAAACAAACAAACTCACCAGTTCCACTTTTAGAATACACAGTAAGCTGAAGTTGTATCCCCATAAACAGAGACATCTAAAAGTTGAGAGGCATATCAGTCAGAAATGGCAACATAGGCATCAGATAAAGGGCTTTCAATGGCTTAAAGCCTACCTACAACATTACCTGGTTGTGAGTATCCCTGCATTAACTGTTCTGGACCAAACAGAGAAAAATGAGACAAACAACCATTCACTCTCCCACTCACACCTATAGGGACAATTTAGAGTTAGCAATCAGCCTAACATGCATGTTTTTGGTCTGTGGGAGGAAACCAGAGTACGCAGAGAAAACCCACGGAGAGAACATGCAAACTCCACCCAGAAGGGTCCCCGGACTGATATTTGAACCGGGGCAACCTGTTCGCTGAGAGGCAGCAGCTCTACCAGTTGCACCACTGTGCTGCCCTGAATGGCTGCCAGTTAACCTAATTCAAAATGCTCATCCAGATCTTTGTTATTTGTACCTTTTTTTTGTACAGCCTTTCGTTGCCTTTCTCCTGTTGTTAAAAAAATTAACTATATTTTTTCCACCAAAAAAGGTAAAATTTCTCAGTTTAAACATATGCGGTGTTTATCTTGTTGTGAATAAATTATAGGTCTGTTAGATTAGCACTTTATTTCATTGTTTCTGTTTACATTTTACACAACATCCCAACATATGGGGATGATAATAACTGACAAGGGCCATTTTATGGTTGATAACATCCGAAGCGGGTGCATTTTCCGAATTGGGATCGTGGAAGAACACAATAATGTTTAATGAAAAGATAATTGTAATACATTTAAACTCACCCATGAGTAGAGATTGGACCTGCATATAAATTAGTGTTTGTGTGTTTTGGTTGTTTGTGCAGAAAGTGCTTAGCTGAAACCACACAAAGATCTCTGAGCTGAAAACACTCCACTTCCCTATTTGCATGTAATGTTCTAGCTGTTCTTATCTTCCTCTTCTGCTTCGAATGCTTCTTTTGATTTGTGTGCATTTAACACTTCAAAAGATTGTTTTTTTTCTTTTAGCTATTGCAAACACAAGACATCCTTTTTCCACAGCCACCCTTTCTCCTATTGTTTTGACACGGTGGCATCTTAGCATGAGCTTGCGTGTGCGTTTGCATATATCTCTGTGTGTTTGGGAAAAGGCAACAAGGGCAGCAAAAAAAGACTTGGGTTTTATGATGAAATTCAGTGGCAATTTGAAATCTCCAACCACTGAACCATAAAAAAAGGCAAAGGGGAAAGGGGGAAAAACAGAAAATGTGCGGCAAGTGAGATATGTTGGCAGATTCAGAGGTAAAGAAAGACAAAGTGAAGAGAAAGACTGTTAATTGCTTCATCGCGCAGTTAAACGAAAAACATAAAAGCATCGCCTCAGTCTGTTTATTGTATAAAAAAAAAAACATTTTCCGTGTGTCTGTGCCTGTGATTGTGCAGTAGTGTTTCTTGCAAACATTTTGTGTGTCTGTCAGTCTGTGTAATTAGTCTCATTCCTTTCCACACAACAGCTTTAGCTGCAGGTTCTGCCAAGCTGACATTGAAGCACCAGAGATAAACAACTCAGTCAGATATGTTTGGATCGCTCGCTGCTCCAGCTGCTTCTAGGGAGGACATCTGAATCACATACAGGAGAAATAAAATAGAAAAACCAACGACAATAGAAGAAGACGAAGAAACGCCGGTTCAAGAATTGGGGATAAGTTATCACTGTTTGGCAAGGAGTGATGAGAGGTTGCATCATCAGTGGGAAGGAGAGGGGAGGTCACCTAGTGGAAACATCAAAACATTTTAACCTTGATGCTCACAGCTGGACAACATGGTGTCAAAGAAAATCACACGAGCCAGTGACCTTGGGAAAAAAAAATCACATTTAATTAAGCTTAGGTTTTTATCTTTGAACACATTCAGATGACAAGAGCGATCCTCATTTTGCCTCCAGATGCCTTAACCAAATTAAAAAGAACAACTGATTATGAATTTTGTACAATATAGGGGAAGACTAAACAATTGTTTTGTATCAAATGCACGGATAAAAAGACTAAATACATCTAAATATGCTCTGTAAATAGATAACACATATTGTCGAAAACTTACAAAGATGCTCCATTTTCACACCAAAACTGCAGGAAGAATAACAAAAGGAAGCGTGCCGAGCATGTTTATTTCTCTCTCTCTGCCTCAGGCCGTTTAAACTGAACACATTTTCTTTTTTTGCGCTCCGAGTTCATTTGAATCCAGTCATTTAAATAGATAAAGTCTTTCTCCGTCAATTCCCCCCCCCCCCCTTTTTTTATAAGCGGGAACTCATTCGTTTCACCTTGTTTGCTGAGCGCCACCATAAATTCGAACAAGGGAGAACAAAACGTATGCCAGTTTCACTGTTTTGCATTTTAATGCTTTGTGCAGCAGTGTGAGTTGGTTTTCTATTGCCTCATTTCAGAAGTCAAGCATCACTCCCTCTGCCTGTAAACAAAGCTCTGAGCTGTGCCGCTCATTGGTGCAGCTATGAGTTGCTTTTGGAACGGTTTTAAACGTTGTGCATTCATAAAACTTGAGTTGTCAGAAATATTTGAGCTATGATGGAGGCAACAACTATCGGACTTTAGTGGTATTCGTGATTTAGACAATTGTGGACACATAATAAATTTTCTTTGCAAGAACATGTAATATTTCCCAATAACTTTGGTTTATTTAAAAAAAGGTTATGTCATAGCCTGTGCTTTTTCAGTTATTTAGTTAGTTTATCTTTTAGTTTTGTTTTGGTTCAGCTCCCTGCGTTTTCTTGCCAGTTCTCATGTTTACCCTCACTCACTCAGTTGTTCTTCCATCAGTTGTCACTTACCCCTGTTCTCCAATCACCCAGGTGCTGCCACTTTCCGTTCTATTGAACCATCTCTAATCACCGTTCTAACAGCGGTTCATCGTCCTGGCTGCCAGACAGATGTCTCGGTCCCTCCTGTGCTTCCCAATACAGGTATTTTGTGTTCGCTGTAATTTCAGCCTTTTGTTTTGTTTACTGACATAATTAGTTTTATTTTATTTAAGCTCCATGTGTCCATCTGCTTCTGGTCCAGTCCCTGCACCGACAGTGATAGGTTATAGTTTATAACTCTGTAAGGAAATTGGTATTTTGTAATAAGAGTTACGTATTTGGCATTTTATATCAACACGGTTTGCTTGTCTGAACCCATGTTTATGTTTTAATTACAGGCATTAATGAATATGGCTATCTACTGTATATCTCCGTGTTTTTCTTCTTGTTCAGCTCTAATGCACCCCCGCACCCCAACCTCCTGGTCCCTCCTGCTGTGACTTGCTGGAAGCAACACAGCCTTATCATATCAAGTAAAACTGTATTGTTTCATTCTACCTTGTCAGAGTCTAGACTTTCTTTATCTCATGCCCAGGGCTGTCAAAGGTCATAAAGCACAGAGAGAAATAAAAAGCAGTCCTTACTGCAGTAACATCAACCAAACTTGTGGGAATTACCAAGAAACAGGTGATTTATTTTAAATTATGGAAGCAGATCTTAACTATGTGATTCAGTGTGAACAGAGAACAGGATCTTTGGGTCTATTTTAAATAAAGTTTGTCTAATTATCACCAACCTCCATAAGAGATGGGTTATTATTAAATCACCAGTGCATTTGTGATAGTTAGTTTCTTTGAACCATGTCTCGTGAACAATTTGATGCATTTTAATGAAAATCTTTGAATGTAATGATTAAATGTCCATTTAAAACCCATTTAACGTTTGGAGTTTGCTTGATGCAAGATGGCCACCATAACTAAGCAAACTTACTTAACACATACTGTATATGGCTATAACTCTGTCAGTTTCAAAAACATTAAGTTAAACGTTGGTATGGTACTTTGTAGTAGCTGACAGTTCCCTTATCAGTCAGGTTCACTGCGGTGCAACACATGACTATGGGAATTTCGCCTCCGCACGGTTCACCTGAAGCAATACAATCACACCTTTTAAGGCAAGTGGGCATCAGCGTCACCAGGGGCCCGCCCCCCTGGTATAAAATGTGCTGACGATCCACGTTCATCCTTTTTTGCCCTTCACCTCGCTTCACACCTGAACTTTGCAGGACTCTGTGTGACTGGATCGCTCGACTGGAGGTGAGCTCCCTCCCTGCCCAGAGCGTCACGGACTTCCCTGTGAGCACTTTGTTTAGTGGGATGCTATCCTAGTGCCGTCGACTTTGACATTTTCTGCTGTTTCGTCGTCCAGTTTGGCGGGACGCTAACTGCGCCACACGCTACCTGCTAAGTTAACAGAGCTAACATGTTAGCCACCACGAACAGCGCAGCGAGAGGATTCAACGTTTTTCTGTTGTATCGTCGCCAAGTTTAGCGGGACGCCAACTGCGCCACACGCTACCTGCTAATTTAACGGGCTAACAGGTTAGCAACCTCGAACAACGCAACAAAAGGATTTCTTAAAACCACGTTTAGCGGCGAATAACTGGTTTCAACTTGACGTCTCTTCTCGGCCATGGCTCCGGAGAAGAGCAAGAGGAAATTGAAGAACTCCAACAAGACGAGCAGGCCAGCGAGCCCCGGCTCCCGACCCTGCCCCAGCGGATGTGGCTATTTCATCTCAGCAACGGACACCCACGAGGCCTGTCCATTCTGCCTAGGAATGGTCCACGCAAAGACAGCTTTGGACGCCCCCGAATCTTGCCCCCATTGTAACCAGCTACGTGAGGCGGCGAGACGAAGGCGTGTGGACTTCGTGGCCAAGGCCATGGGCAGTTCCACCGAGGCTTGAGAACCGCTCCATACAGAGGCTCTCACTTCCACAGCGGAGTTGGAGGCAGACGAGATGGAGGACAGCGGCGTTGGGACCTGGGGGGAGACAATGGACGTCGTGGCCTCCGTAGGGGACTCCACAGTAGAGTTCGACATGAGAGACTTGTTGCGAGCCGACGAGCTCTCGCTAACAGCCTCGGGCAAGATATCGGACGACGAGGCGGACAATGAGGAGGACGGAGAAGACAAGGACTTCTCCCAGAGCCCAGTGGTAGGTCAACCAGAGACAGACGTGTCCACCCTTGCTCTGTTCGAGCTGTGCCACAGAGCCGCAGACACTTTGAAGGTAACTTGGCCAGAACCCCCACCCCTCGCCAACAAGTAACAAGGTTGGCAGGGAACTTCTTTTATGCCAAGCATCAGTCGGCCACGAGGCACAGGATGCCCATCTTTCCCAACTTCCAGACAGAGCTGACACGCACCTGGGCTGAACCCATGGCCCCCTTGACACTGCCTCTCTCTCAGTTTCTGGACGTGGACGGAATGGAGGAGGCGGGCATGGCCCACATTCCTCAGATGGAGGAGACTTTGGCGGCTCATTTGCCTCCCAGGACGTCGAGCTCCAAACCCACTCTGCCCAGCAAGGCCTGCCGTGTGTCAGGCTCGCAACTCGAGAAGAGCTACCGAGCACAGGGTCTCGCTGGGCGTGCCATGAACCTCTGCAATGATACAGGCCTACCTGGCCAAAAAACTGCAGGAGCTCCAGCAGACCTCCAACAAAAGAAAAGTGGCCGAGGTTCTGGACGAGGCCCGCAAGGCGACAGACTTTGTCCTCCGCCTCATGGGAACTGCAGCCATCGCTCAGGGAAAAGCTATGGCCGAGACGGTGATCGCTCAGCGTCATTTGTGGTTGACCCTGACAGACCTTCCAGAGGGCCAGCGCGCCCCGTTCCTCCACCATCCTATCCAGCCCACAGGCCTGTTCAGCGGGGCGTTAGAGCGGATCCAGAGCAGACTGGATCAGCGAAGGAAAAGAGAAGAAGCCCTGTGTGAGGGGATGCCCAGAAAACATTGTGTGCAACCCAGAGAATCGAGTGGGCACAGGGGCCAACAGCAGCGATACCACTCTGCCACACGTCGACCAGCTCAGAAAAGGCCAATCCTCGAGAAGGAGCAGTGGCCGAAACCCGCCTCAGAGCCTCCTCAGGCGGGCCAGGCCTGGTCAAAGAAGAGGTTTGTACCACATCAGGCAGGACCACCACGGTCCTCCTCAGCGAACCATGACAGGAAGCAAAAGTCAGCCTGAGCCAGAACTGCTTCACCACCATTCAGGCGTTTCCACCCAAAGGGAAAAGAGGAAAGCCAAACTTTTAATACCCTCTTCTGTGCTAAAGAAGCCACAATTAACTGGTCCAGAACATGTAAACACACAAAATCAGTCAAATGTTTGTGTAATAAAGAAAAATTGTTGTTTGAGCACGACAATAAAGTCTCAGAAAACATAAAATGTGCTGTGTCCCATCTTAGCATTAGAGGAGAAAACACAACACCTTGTTATGCAAAATGTGTCAATAAGGAGACAAGGGAACAGGTTCACACACCCAGCTTCCCCTGCTCTGATAAGACACAAGCTGTGTTTCCATCCATTTTCATTTCGTATTTTGAGCTACCTCGCAAATATGTAAATACAAATTAATGCAGATCAGAAGTGTTTCCATCTGCTGGCTTGAAGCGCTTCTTCCAAGCCGCGCACAGCGTCATTACGTCAGACGTCAGCGTCATTACGTCAGACGTCAGCACTGCGCATGTCTACAGTAAACAGGAAGTAGCGGTTGAAAACTGAACCCGGCCACACATCTCGTCAAAATCGAGAGAATATTTCAGGTACGTGTTGCTATCGGGCGAGTTGTATTTATTCTGTCATGCCAACTAGTTTTAGCGATGTTACATGTTGTCCGGAGCGGAAACAGCTGAACGTCACGTGACGTGAATTTTCGCTACGTCAGAAATGAGTCGGAAAATGTGTTTCCATTTGTCGTTTAGCGCATCTCAAATCCCAAAAACCACCTCAAGCGAGCGTAAAAACTTTTTAGCGTAATTCAGGAAGTAACCTCGCAATTTGCCGTTTCCATTAAGCTTTTCTGCTGCGCTATTTCAAATTGCGCAGCTAGAAACCTTGATGGAAACACGGCTACAGTCTCTCAGGAGACACAATGAGCCCCTGCAGGGGGTCAGAGACCTGTCAGCCCAAGACAGACTCTCTAACCGTGTTTCCATCTATTTTCAATTCGAATTTTGAGCAAATTTTTGAAAATTCGCAAAAATGTAAATAAAAATTAACGCGAATCAGAAGTGTTTCCATCAACTGGTGTGAAGCGAATCCACCAGGCCATGCAAAGCGGCATTACGTCAGATGTCAGCGTTACGCATGTCTACAGTAAACAGGAAGTAGCAGTTGAAAACAGGAACCGAACCACACATCTCGGCAAATTGAGAGAATATTTCAGGAATGTGTTACTATCGGGTAAGTTGTATTTATTCTGTCATGCCAACTAGTTTTAGTGATGTTACAACGGAAACAGCTGATCAGTCACATGACGTGAATGTTTGCTACATCAGAACTGAGTCGGCAAATCTGTTTTCATCTCTCGTTTTGCGCATCAGCTCTGTTTCGAAAAACCCAAAAACCACCTCAAGCGAGCGTATCAACTTTTTTGCGAATTAGAAGAAGTTAATTCGAATTGTGCCGTTTCCATTCACCTTTTCTGATGCAATACTTTAAAATGAGCATCAAGAAACCTGGATGGAAACACCACTTCTGACCCCTGCAATGGGACAGACAGGCCCGCTGAAGAGCAGGCAGGGGAGAGCCGCTCTCCTGCCGCCCCTCCCCCCTCACACACAAGGTAAACATGCCCTCCAGGCTGACAGCACGTGCTACAGCATGGGAGGCTTGCAGCCCATGTCCCTGGGTTATGTCAACCATAACTCATGGGTACAAGCTGCAATTTTTCAAACGACCACCACCACCCTTTCTGGGAGTGGTGAAGTCAGCCGTAACCCCATCTCGCGCTCATGTTCTGAGGGAGGAAATTTGCTCCATGATACAGAAAGTTGCAATCAGGACAGTTCCTGCTCACGATGTAGGCATAGGTTACTTCAGCAAGTACTTCGTCATTCCAAAGCGAGGGGACGGTATCAGGCCGATTTTGGATCTGAGAGGCTTAAACAAAAGGATGCGCACGTTCAAGTTCACCATGTTGACCCTGAGACAGGTAATCTACTTGGTACGCCCGAGAGATTACTTTTGTAGCATGGACTTAAAGGATGTTTTTTTCCACATCAGCATCAGACGCACACACAGGAAATTCCTACGCGTTGCCTTCGAGAACGCCACATACGAGTTACAGGCCCTACCTTTTGGTCTAAAAACCACTCCCAGGACATTCACGAAATACCTGGAGGTAGCCCTGGCACCCATGAGGAGCCAGGGCATCAGAGTGTTGAATTATCTGGACGACTTGTTGGTCCTAGGGGACAGCAAAGTCCAGGCAAAAGTACACACAGACATGGTAATGTCTCACCTGAAATCACTAGGTTTTGTCATAAACCTGGAGAAGAGCAGTTTGTCTGGAGTAGAATTGAACTCCATTATGTACAGGGCGAGGCTCTCAGAGGCACGTGTGGCAACCCTTCAACTCTGCTTAGCGCGTTTTCAACTGGGCAAGATGGTGTCTCTCAAACTCTGCCAACGTTTGTTGGGCCTACTGGCAGCAGGAATCGTTTGCGTTCCTCTGGCCCTATTACATATGCGGCGTCTGCAGATTTGGGTCAACAAGCAGCTGGAGCTCGTCCCCCTCATCAAACGAGGGGTATGAAAGTCAGCTCAGAGTGTGTAAAGGCCCTACAGCCATGGAAGAACCCCACAGTGTTCAGCACAGGAGTCACACTGGGAAGGGTATTGTCCCAAGTCCTGGTGACGACAGATGCGTCCAAAACAGGGTGGGGGGGCTCTGCAGGGACCAGTACGCCCGTGGGGTCTGGACCCAGCAGGAAGCCCGGCTCCACATACATTTCCTGGAGCTCTCAGCAATGTTTCTGTCACTGAAACATTTTTACAGGAAAGGCCTGATCAAACACCAGCACATCCTGATAAAATCAGACAACAGGTGCACTGTGGCTTACATCAACAGGGAAGGAGGGACATGGTCCCAACCACTCCTGATGCTGATGCAAAAGTTGCTCACATGGTGCAGCTCCCGGATCTTATCACTGAGGGAAACCCACGTGCCAAGGGAGCTAAACCACAGGGCAGATGCCCTGTCAAGGGGGGCCCCCCTCCCCTCAGAATGACACCTGAACCCACGTATCATGGTCCAGATCTGGGCACGATACGAGAGGGCAGGCGCAGATCTGTTCGCCTGCAGCGACAACACTCACTACGCTCTGTACCACGCCATACCGGACGCGAACCCACCATTGGGGATGGACGCCGTGATGTACAGCTGGCCAGCAGGGAAGCGGTATTACGCGTTCCACCTATCCCTTTGATTCAAGCGATGCTGGAACGTGTATGCAGGGAAGCTCTCTCTCTAATATTGGTAGCCCCCAGGTGGCCAAAGAAAGCATGGTTTGCAGAAGTGATCTCACTCCTGGCAGGAACACCTTGGCAACTGCTCCTCCACAGGGACCTGCTTACCCAGGCCCACAGGCAGATCTTGCATCCATGCCCAGAGCTATGGCAGCTCTGGGTCTGGCCACTGAGAGGGACCGGTTAATGGCTTCCGGCCTACCTAGTAATGTAGTAAACACAATATAGGGAGCGAGAGTACAGTCTACGCAGACACTCTATGAACGTAAGTGGCGTGTTTTTGAGAGCTGGTGTCTAGAGAGGAATATTGCTCCATATTCCTGTGACTTGGCCCAGCTCCTCACCTTTCACCTTGGCAGCCGTGGCATAGTGGTAATGGCAGTCGTCCCCCGATCAGAAGGTTGGAGGTTCGAATCCCGGTTCCCCATACCATGTGTCGTTGTGTCCTTGGGCAAGGCACTTAACCCCGAGTTACTCCCGGTAGGACTGGAAAGCGCCTTGCATGGCAGTCTGCCGCTACCGGTGTATGAATATGTGTATTAATGGGTGGATGGTTGGTATTGTAAAACGCTTTGGGGCCCCTCATAGGGGGTTGGAAAGCACTATATAAATAAGCTCCATTTACCATTTACCATTTTCTGCAGGACCTGCTAGAGAAAGGACGCTCCTTTTCAACCATAAAGGTCTTCTTATCAGCCATCTCGGCATGCCACAAAGGCTGGGGAGGTAGATCACCTGTTGCCCACCCTCTCATGGTATGGTTCATGAGGGGTGTGCTAAGGAAGAGGCCTCCAAGCAGGACTTTGGCCCCTCAAGGGGACCTGCAATTAGTCCTGGACACCTTGTGTGAGCCTCCATTTGAGCCTCTTAGCAGCATTAAGATAGACTTTTTATCTTATAAGACTGCATTGCTCTTAGCTCTGTGCTCAGCAAAACGTGTGGGGGACCTTCATGCTTTATCGGTACACCCAATGTGTACCAGATTTGCCCCAGATGGGTCAAAGGTCACCCTACGTCCAAACCTTGCACATGTGCCAAAAGTCCCGAATCTAAATCCCAGAAGTCTGGACTTCGAACTGTCAACTTTTCCTCCTCCCCCAGTTCTGACTGCAGAACAGAGGTGTTTGAACATGTTCTACCCTGTTAGGGCCCTGAGCGTCTACATGGAAAAGACTGACAGTTGGCGAAAAAAAACCAGCCGTTCATATGCTTTGCTAATCCTGCCGCGGGCAGGGCCCTGTCAAAACAGCGCCTCTCACACTGGGTGACTGAGGCCATAAAAAGGGCATACAGCAGCAAAGGTCAGCAGGTGCACACTGGGGTACATGCTCACTCAACTAGAGGCCTAACCACTTCCTGAACCTTGTTCAGAGGTGTTCCAATAGTAGATATTTGTGCAGCTGCTAACTGGTCATCATCAAACACGTTTGTGAAACACTACAGCCTAGATGCCACTAGGGTTGGGCATCGTTTGAATTTGAGCGATTTCGGTTCCGATTCTGATTCTTCATTTCGATTCAGATTCTTTTCGATTCTCGATTCCGATTCTTTTTGTAGGCGGGGTTAAAAAAAGACGTCAATTCAGTTCAGTTTATTTATACTGTATAGCTCCAAGTCACAACAGAAGTTGTCTCAGGGCACTGAACAGAAACAATCAAATATAAAAATAATAAGTTAACAGAAACTTTAATATAAAAATAATAAGTTAACAGAAACTTTAATATAAAAATAATGGTAACACTATTTATCTGAGGAGACTACTTTGAGTTTAACTCCATGTTATAAAAGAGCTACAGTAGTTAGCCAGAGTTCTTTCAGGATGAAATAATTTGAACTTCTGTTTGAATTTAATGCTATGAACTTTTTCCTTTTTGTTAAATTTACTATGAATTTCTCACAGGGCAGATTAGAGCCAACATGGAGGACTCACCAGTCCACATTAGAGCCATCATGGAGGACTCACCACCATATATTATTATTATTATACATATAATATTGTCCAGTGTCTGATGCTGCAGTCATGTTACTGAGCTCCCACTGATGGGCTAACCTGGTTCCACCACCAGCAGCAGGATCTTCAGACAGAATGGCTGGTGGGATGTCCTGGTACACCTGCAGCCCTCTCTCCATTTGTTTCTTCATGGACATGGAGCTGTGACATTATGTTGTGCCTCTTCTTCAGCAAAAAGCTCCTCCAGTGGAGACTTTCTGGACAGACTGCAGGGAGGAAGTTCCTAAACAAACAACAGGTTTATCAGTGTTATCAGTAAAAAGAGTTTATTAAATCATTTTTAAGATTGAGAATGTGTACAATTATTAGCTCTGTTGTTATTGCCTAACTAACCTATTCAATAATTCTTCAAACTGTGACATTCACTCATAATGGAATGAAAGAGAACATAAACAGAAATTATATAATAATGAAAACTAGAGACATTAAAACATTTTTAAAAGACACTGAGAGAACTTTAAATGGATTAAGAATGTTAATAAGTGTTGGATTTGCTTAACTATAGTAGTAATGTGTCTGAGTGCAATGTAAGTGCAATCCATGGCAGGAGTTGAATCCACATCTGAAAAGGGATGCAACCTTTTCACAACATTGTAACTGTTCTGTGGCACTCTTCTTTCACAGACACACTCTTCATTCAGTTACACTGACGTATTTACCTTGGACAGTCACTGGTGAACACTGTGAAGCCATTTCAGGTCGTTTGTCTAAGAAAAAAACATGTGCTAACGTTAGCATTGTGTTTGTATTTGAGCTGACTTACCGCTTTAAGCGGAGTATAACTTGTTAGCTGCCTTAATTTTGGTATGAGTCATAGTTTATAGTTTATTTATTTACCTGATGGAGCCTGATGGAGCAGAAGAGGTAGCGAAAAGTCCGGCGGAGCGTTTTACAGATGGACCACTGTTACTTCCGGTCGGACACAAAGCGAAAATAATCCGGTGGATCGCGTCAAAGACGGGACACTTTTTTACTTCTCCACCCTCCTTTGCATGATAGAAAATTATTGCAAGTGCTGCATTGGCCTGACTGCTCATTTTATTAAAGTTACGTCACGCTTTCGATCGCGGATGCACACTTCCGGTGGATTCTTCTTCGTTGGTTTTCGGCGGCAAATTCTTCTTCAGGGTTGGCGGCTACTTCCGGTCGGCGAACTAGCATCAAACATAGGAATCGCCAATTAATATTTTGAACGATTCCGGGAAAACCGGACAGTTAGTCCCGGTTCCAAACGATTCTCGATGCCCAACCCTAGATGTCACAGCACGTGGTGTAACTCAGGCTGTTCTCTCTACCACAGAGAAATTAGTGGCTGACGCCTGTAGTCTAAGGCAGAAAGTTTTCATAAGCATGCATTTCCAGAGCATTTCCAGGGCGTGATTGAATTATGTTCCCATAGTCATGTGTTGCACCACAGTGAACCTGACTGATAAGGGAACTGGAGGTTATGCACCATAACTAATGTTCCCTGAAGGAAGGGAACAAGGTGCAACACACGTTTACCCCTCCATTGCCCAAGCTCGGTGAAGTGCGTATAGAGGATGAACGTGGGTCGTCAGCGCCTTTTATACCAGGGGGCCCCCTGGTGACGCTGACGCCCACTTGCCTTAAAAGGCGTGATTTTATTGCTTCAGATGAACCGCATGGAGGCGCAATTCCCATAGTCATGTGTTGCACCTTGTTCCCTTCCTTCAGGGAACATTGGTTATGGTGCATAACCTCCAGTTATCCCCGATACAAACTGTGGAGGCCTCCCTAACCGTGACAGAAAATAGTAAACAACTCTATTGTTGTATGGTTAGTTTTCCACGGAGTTTCCTGTTCCAGTTGTTTGCGTAGATTCAGTCAAACTTTCTTTGGAGTCAGAATGTCAGCCAAAAAAAAAAACTGTGGAGGCCTCCCTAACCGTGACAGAAAATAGTAAACAACTCTATTGTTGTATGGTTAGTTTTCCACGGAGTTTCCTGTTCCAGTTGTTTGCGTAGATTCAGTCAAACTTTCTTTGGAGTCAGAATGTCAGCCAAAAAAAAAGTTTCTGTAAAACCATACTCGTAAATTGGAAAAATAAAAATAATCTTAGCATTAATCAGTATAAAAATCTTCTGTTAGATCATATTAGTCTTGAAACAGCATCTGCCGACACATTGGATCAACCTATTTGGCATTCTTTGATCGGCTCCGTTACGTAGTGAGGGTGGGGGGTCTGGGATGTGGCCTTGTGGGGCATTGGGACTGGAGGGGGGGGAGGTTGGGGTTTGGGGCGCCGGGGGGTTAGGGCTGCTTGGGCGGGGAGGACCTTGTCTTCGACCTGGGGAGGACCGGGGGGGTTCTGGGGGATATCTACTGGGGGCGGCATGCGGGCCCTCGGGTGGTCGGTGGCGGCGGTCATGGGTCGCCGGTCGGTGACCCGGCTGTGCTGGGGTGGTTTCGGGGTGGGTGCCGGGGGCTTGGGACTCTGGGGGCGTGTCGTCCCCGGGCTTGGGCCTGGTGGGGGTCGGGGGTCTTGGGCTCTGGCGGGCGGGTCGCCGGGCTATGGGCTGGCTGGCGCTCTGGTGCCCGGCTCTGGCCGGGGGCTCTCGGCTCGCTGGTGGGTTGGGGTTCGTATGCTGGGGGGTGGGTGTCTGGGGGTGTGACTGGTGGCCAATGGGAGGGGGCGGGCAAACCCAGCCTGGGTGTCTAATGTGTTATGTGTTCTGAAAGTTGTTAATATGAAGGGTGGGTATAGTATTTCTTCTGGGGTGGGGATTAAGTGGATGTCCTGGATGATGGTCTTGGACTATACTTGGCCGGTGTGCGGGCCCCGGTTGGGGCCTGTTCTTGGTGCTTCCTGGCTCTGTCGACGGTTGGGCGGGCGCTCTTGGCCGTGCCGTCCATGTGGGATTTTGTGTCCTCTTGGACGGCGGGCTGACTGCGGTTCGCAGGGGTCGTGGCGGCCCTGGTGGGTGTGGGCTGTTGGTTCTGCTGTTGGCGACCCTCGGGGCCGTGTCCCTCTCTGGTCTTGGCTCAATGTCCTGGCGGTCGGAGAGGTGTTTCCTTACCTCACTCCTTGGGTGGACCTTGGCGAGCTGGGGGGGTAAGCAGGGTCAGCGGGGGAGCTGACTCGCTGTGGGAGCACTGTTCCTGCAGATATTTTTCTCCCCATCCCTCAACACGCACCTCCGCCCTCTTCATCTTAAATTAATACATGTAGGGAATTTGGGTCTCGGGTGTGCTGCAATGGTTTTACATCTCTGTTGTTAAGAGCACCTGGGACTCAATTTTATATACACTTTAGACATTCATTCATAAACATCTTCATAAAAGTCACATATAGGGAATGGAGTGAGCACTATGGCTATGGGTGGCGGGATGACATCAATCTCGCCCCCATGCCTATGCTCACTCAACATTATGCATCTAGACAATTAGGGCCTGGGTTAGAGTTGGAGTGGAGGGGAAACTGGTATAATGCCAGCCTTTGCTCCTTCTCTTTCCCTTTTAAATACACTTTACAACAACACTCACCAACAGTACATTTGGGGGCGGGGGTGTGTGTGTCGGGGTCTTGATTTGTTAATTTCAATTTTATTTATTTATGTATTTATTTATATATTATTTATTTATTTTTCTCTTACCCCCTGGTTGCCTTGCGGACATTCTGGGGGTGGGCCGTCAGGGGTTGTGCTGGGGTGTGGGGGGGTTCGGGGCCTGCGGGTTCGCCGTGGGCGGGGCTGGCAGTGCGCTCCCTCTGGGGCTGCTTGGACTCGGGTGTCCTGTCCTGTCGGCGGGGCGCGGGGTGTGCCGGATCTTGGGACGTCTGCTGCTCTCCACCCCAGAATGAATGGGTCTACCTCCTGGGTTTGGATGTGGGCTGCCCCATGTAGGGAGCAGGTACATGTCTTGGACCTAGGGGGTATAGAGTGTGCATCGGGATTATGAATGGAGCGTGTCGTTATTGTTTGTCTTTCTGTGACTGAGGGTGAGGATGAGGGTGGGTCTGAATGAGTGTGTCTGTGTATGAATGTTTAAGTGTCAGGCTGGGACTTGGACTGCCCCCTCTCTGATACTTCTGAGGCTACCCAGTGTCGCGCTCCTGCCACGTGGCCCCCTGGTGGGTGTTCCTCTGCCTGCGGGCGTGCTTGGGGCCCTCACTATCTGGGGCTGGGCGCTTGGGCGTTTGTCAGCTCGGCCTGGTGGCTGCCTGGTGGGGCTCGGGTCCTCTGGTCCTGTCAGGTCTGGACCTGAGGGATGGGCGTCCCCGGTGCCCGAGCCTCGGTGACCGGCCCTGGGGCTACGTCGGTGCAGCGGGCTCCG
>JBBPBX010011163.1:0-17861 GCA_038048925.1 Garcialebias charrua | reverse complement strand
CCTGTGTGTACTCCGGATGCTGATGTGGATAAAGGCATCCTTTAAGCCCACACTGCAAAAGTAGTCTCTCGGGCGTACTGAGTAGAGTACTTTTTTAAGGTCAACATGGTGAACTTGAACGTGCGCATCCTTTTGTTTAGACCTCTCAGATCCAAAATCGGCCGGAGACCGCCTCCTCTCTTTGGGATGACGAAGTACTTACTGAAGTAACCTCTGTTTACATCGTGAGCAGGAACTATCCTGATTGCATTTGTCTGCATCGTGGAGCAAATTTCCGCCCTCAGAACGTGAGTGCGAGATGGGGTTATGGCTGACTTCACCACTCCTAGAAAGGGTGGTGGTCATTTGAAAAATTGCAACTTGTACCCTTGAGTTATGATTGACATAACCCAGGGACCTGGGCTGCATGCCTCCCATGCTGCAGCACGTGCTGTCAGCCTGCAGGGCATGTTTACCTTGTGTGTGAGGGAGGAGGACTGCAGGAGTGCGCCCCCCCCCCCACCTTCTCTTCAGTAGGCCTGTCTGTCCCATTGCCGGGGTTAGAGAGTCTGTCTGGGACAGACAGGTCTCTGACCTCCTGCATGGGCTCATTGTGTCTCCTGAGAGACTTTGAGATTTTTATTAATGAAAAGTGCATTATAAATTGAATTCATTATTATTATTATTATTATGAAAGACTGTGTCTTATTAGGGCAGGGGAAGCCGGGTGTGTGAACCGGTCCCTTTGTCTCTTTATTGACATGTTTTGCATAAAAAGGTGTTCTGTTTTCCTCCTTGAAGCTAAGATGGGACACAAAATATTTTTTGTTTTCTGAGACTTTATTTTCGTGCTCAAACAACAATTTTTCTTTGTTACACAAACATTTGAGTGATTTTGTGTGTTTACATTTTCTAGACCAGTTAATTGTGGCTTCTTTAGCACAACAGCTGGTATTATTAAAAGTTGTCATGAATGGACAAAAGTTTGGCTTTCCTATTTTCCCTTTGGATGGAAACGCCTGAATGGTGGTGAAGCAGTCCTGGCTCAGGCTGACTTCTGCTTTCTGTCACAGTTTGTTGAGGAGGACCGTGGTGGTCCTGCCTGGCGTGGTACGAACCTCTTCTTCGACCAGGCCTGGCCCGTTTGAGGAGGCTCTGAGGCAGGTTTAGACCGCTGCTCCCTCTCGAGGTTTGGCCTTTTCTGAGCTGGTCGACGCGTGGCTGAGTGGTGTCGCTGCTGTTGGCCCCTGTGCCCGCTCAATTATCTGGGTTGTACAAAGTGTTTTCTGGGCATCCCATCGCATAGGGCTTCTTCTTCTTGTTTACACCGCTGATCCAGTCTGCTTTGGATCCGCTCCAACGCCCCGCCAAACAGGCCTGTGTGCTGGATGGTATGGTGGAGGAACGGGGTGCTGTGGTCCTATGGAAGGTCTCTCAGGGTCAACCAGAAACGAAACTGAGCGATCACCGTCTCGACCATAGCTTTTCCCTGAGCGATGGCTGCAGTTCCCATGAGGCGGAGGACAAAGTCTGTCGCCTTTCGGGCCTCCTCCAGAACCTCGGCCGCCTTTCTCTTGTTGGAGGTCTGCTGGAGCTCCAGAAGTTTTTCGGCCAGGTAGGCCTGCATCATTGCAGAGGCGTTCATGGCGCGCACAGCGAGGCCCTGTGCTCGGTAGCTCTTCTTGAGCTGTAAGCTTGACACACGGCAGGCTTTGCTGGGCAGAGTGGGTTTTGAGCTCGACGTCCTGGGGGCCAAATGAGCCGCCAAAGTCTCCTCCATCTGAGGAATGTGGGCCATGCCCGCTGCCTCCATTCCATCCACGTCCAGGAACTGGGAGAGGGACAGTGTCAAGGGGGCCCTGGGTTCAGCCCAGTTGTGCGTCAGCTCAGAGTCAGAGTCAGAAACCATGTTTCCATCCATTTTCATTTCGAATTTTGAGCTAATTTTTGAAATCTCGCAAATATGTAAATACAAATTAATGCGAAGCAGAAGTGTTTCCATCAACTGGCTTGAATCGCATCTACCGGGCCACGCACAGCGTCATTACGTCAGACGTCAGCGTCATTACGTCAGACGTCAGCGTTACGCATGTCTACAGTAAACAGGAAGTAGCGGTTGAAAACAGAACCCGGCCACACATCTCGTCAAAATGGAGAGAATATTTCAGGTATGTGTTGCTATCGGGCAAGTTGTATTTATTCTGTCATGCCAACTAGTTTTAGCGATGTTACATGTTGTCCGGAGCGGAAACAGCTGAACGTCACGTGACGTGAATGTTCGCTACGGCAGAACTTAACATGATGTTTGCTGAATATGACCCCAAATGGCAGACCAAAGAACACGAGGACAAGCGAGTACAAAAGTGATCTTTTTATTTACAGTGCAGGAACTGGAAAGGGCTGTGGAGAGAAGAGGGGAGGCGGTGAATATCCTGAGGTCCAATGATTCTTTATGACAATTGTGCTGATAGAAGTATTTGTCCTTACTGTAGAATTTGTTTGCAGGTGGCGTCGGAGTAATGGGTTACGGAGGGCGAGGTCCGGAGAGACTGTGGGTCCAGTGGGTGAGTACAGACGAAGTTGAAGAGTGGTGAAGATGTCCAGAATGAAGTCCTTAGTTATGGGTTTGGTGTGCAGGGTTGGCAACCAGACGCAGCCTTGGAGACGGGTGAACAGGCAGGACTGAACAGGAGCTGAACAAACGGGCAAGGGCAAAGGCAAAACAGGTTAATGCAGACGAGTCAAAACTAGGAGTCAGAGGCTGTGACAATATTACCCAAGGTAATCAATGTTCGAGCGTAGGCTGAACGTCTGGTTGTGGTTTAAATAGATCAGGAGGTGAAGGTCTAGGAGGCAGGTGCAGGTGTAGCTAATCAGCTGATTAGCTGCTGCTTGAGGTTGCTGCTGCTTGAGGTGCTGGAGGGGGAGGCAGGACTCCAACAGTACCCCCTCCTCTAGCATCGCCTCCAGGCGATCTCCTGTCCGGGTGGTCCCTGTAAAAAGACGAGATAAGGGAGGGGTCCAGAATGAAGGAGCGGGGAACCCACGATCGCTCCTCGGGGCCATAGCCCTCCCAATCCACCAGGTACTGGAGTTGACGACCCCTGCGACGAACGTCCAGCAGGCGCCGGACCGAGTAGACAGGGTCATTGTCGATGAATCGAGGCGGAGGAGGAGGGTCGGCTGGAGGGTGAAGTGGGCTGGAGGAGACGGGTTTAATCTGAGAGACATGGAACGTGGGATGGATCCGCAGGGTGGAAGGCAGTTGAAGTCGGACAGCAGCAGGATTGATGATCTTGACAATCGGGAAGGGGCCAATGAACCTGGGGGCCAGCTTCCTGGGAGTGTCCTTTAGTTTAATGTCTCTGGTGGACAACCAAACCTTCTGCCCCACCAGGTAGTCGGGAGCAGAAGAACGGTGGCGGTCAGCAAACCGCTTGTTTTGTTCAGCCGTCTTGAGGAGAGCTGCCCTGGTCTGGCGCCAAACCCTGCGACACCGACGGAGATTATGCTGGACAGAGGGAACAGAAATGTCAGTTTCCTGTGACGGAAATAAGGGCGGAGCGTATCCCAAAGAGGCCTCAAACGGGGACAAACCAGTAGCAGACGAAACTTGAGAATTATGAGCATACTCAACCCAAGGCAGGTGATGGCTCCAGGTGGTAGGATTATGTTCAATGACACACCTCAAAGCGGCTTCGAGCTCTTGGTTACACCTCTCAGTTTGTCCATTCGATTGAGGGTGATAACCAGACGTCAGGCTGGAGGTGGCACCCAAGGCTTGACAGAATGCTTTCCAGACTTGAGAGATGAATTGAGGGCCCCTGTCGGAAACAATATCGAGAGGTATACCATGCAGACGAAAAACATGTTTGACCATGATCTGTGCCGTCTCAGATGCTGAGGGCAATTTTACTAGGGGTATGAAGTGTGCCGCCTTGGAGAAACGGTCGATGATAGTACATACAACAGAATTACCCTCAGAAACTGGCAGTCCGGTGACAAAGTCCAAGGCTATGTGGGACCACGGACGCCCAGGAGTAGGGAGTGGAAGGAGGAGACCTGCTGGGGGTTTGTTAGTGGCTTTGTTACATGCACAAGTGGTGCAGGCAGACACGTATTGTCTGACATCCCTCTCCATGTTAGGCCACCAGAAATGTCTCTTTGTCAAGGAGAGGGTGCGACTCATACCTGGATGGCAGGAGAACTTTGCTGTGTGGATCCAATGGAGGACCTTGCTGACGGCTGCAGAGGGAACATACTTTCTCCCTGGGGGACCAGTGCCAGGGTCCGGTTCAATCTTCTGGGCCTCCAGGATTTCTCTCTCAATGTCCCAGGTCATGACCGCTACGGTGCAAGAGTGAGGAAGAATAGTCTCAGGCGATTCAGTCTCTGAGGAGGAGAACTGGCGGGAAAGAGCATCAGGCTTAATGTTACGAGAACCAGGTATGTATGTGATGGAGAAATTGAAACGTGCAAAAAACAAAGACCAACGTGCTTGACGGGCGTTGAGCCTCTTTGCTCCCTGAATGTAGGCAAGATTCTTGTGATCTGTCCATATCACAAATGGCAATTCAGACCCCTCCAACCAATGTCTCCATTCTTCAAGAGCCATCTTGATGGCCAACAGTTCTCTGTTACCCACATCGTAATTTTGTTCGGCAGGGGACAGACGCCGAGAAAAGAAAGCGCATGGGTGGATCTTACCATCAGTAGGGGATCGCTGCGAGAGCACCGCTCCCACACCCGTAGCGGATGCGTCCACCTCCACGATAAACTGACGATGAGGGTCAGGATGGGAAAGGATGGGAGCGGATGAAAAGAGCCTCTTAAGTTCCTGGAAGGCGGCCTCCGCCTCTGGGGACCAGAAAAATTTACGGATGGGAGAGGTGAGTTGTGTTAATGGAGAGGCTACCTGACTATAGTTTTTGATGAAGCGTCGGTAGAAATTTGCAAAGCCCAGGAACCGTTGGAGCTGTCGTCTGTCCTGGGGTGTGGGCCACTCTGCCACCGCTCTTGTTTTCTCCGGGTCGGTTCGAACCCGTCCCTCTTCAAAAATGAAGCCCAGAAAGGGCACAGAAGACATAGAGAATTCACATTTCTCAGCTTTCACATACAGTTTGTTTTCCAGAAGCCTTTGGAGGACTGCTTTGACATGTCCAGTGTGCTGAGCGGGGTCTTTGGAAAAAATCAAAATGTCATCAAGATAAACAAACACAAAATCATCCAGGAAATCTCTCAGGACATCATTGATTAAGTTTTGAAAAACGGCAGGGGCGTTAGTGAGACCAAAAGGCATGACCAAGTACTCGTAGTGTCCTAGGGGTGTCTTAAAAGCGGTCTTCCATTCGTCCCCTTCTCGCATTCTCACCAAGTGATAGGCGTTGCGGAGATCGAGTTTAGTGAACATTCTGGAGTCCTGAAGCCGTTCAAACACAGAGTCAATCAGAGGAAGGGGATACTTATTTTTGATAGTGATGTTATTAAGTCCCCTGAAGTCGATGCAGGGTCTCAAAGTCTTATCTTTCTTTGAAACAAAGAAAAACCCTGCACCGAGGGGAGAAGTAGACGGGCGGATAATACCTGACTTTAAAGATTCCTCTATGTATTGCCTCATTGTCTCCCTCTCTGGGCCTGACAGGTTGTACAGTCTGCTAGACGGCAGCGGGGCACCAGGAAGGAGATCTATGGGGCAATCATAGGGTCTGTGAGGTGGTAGGGAGATGGCTTTCTGTTTACTAAAAACTGGGGCAAGCGCATGATATACGGAGGGCACTTTGGAAAGGTCAATCTCTTCCTTACTGGGGGGTGAGACAGAACCAGAAGAGATGGCAGAACGTAAACAATCGACTAAACAAGCCTCACCCCAATGTTCAATCATGTTATTTTTCCAGTTAATCTGGGGATTGTGTTTTAACAGCCATGGGTAACCTAAAATCAATTGGGACTTAGGGGAATCAAAAATGAAAAAATCACATTTCTCATGATGGTTACCTGACAACACCAGGTGGATGTTTTGAGTCCAGTGGGAGATGGAGGTGATGGTCTGTCCAGTGAGACCTCTGACACTGACAGAGCTGTTTAAAGGAAGCATGGGTAGGTTAAGAAGCTTCACAATATCCAAGGAAATCAAATTCTGTTCTGCACCGGAGTCAATTAAAGCCTGAGTGGTAAAAGTATCATTATCAAAATAAACAGTAGCAGGGAGACAAAATTTTTCTCAGGAGTTGAAGTTAAATTACCCACCAATATCTCCTGATTTATTGGTGGTTCTGGCCTTTTAAACGGAGATGACAATTTTTCACAAAGTGACCATGCTTTCCACAATATAAACACTCATTTGCAGTTAATCTGCGTTGTCTTTCCTCAGGGGACAGTTTTGCCCGACCCACCTGCATTGGCTCTGGTTCGGGGAAGACTGGTGTCGCGGAACTACTTCCGGTTGAGGGGCGGTCCCAAGATTTGTAGTCCCTTTCCAATTTACGTTCTCTATTTCGAGTGTCGATTCTAATTGCGAGACAGATCAGGTCTTCTAAATCCTGGGGAGGCTCTTGTGTGGCGATTTGGTCCTTAATGTTGTCATTAAGCGCGTTTCGGAAAGCGCTTTTCAGTGCGATTTCACCCCATCCTGACTCTTCCGCGATCACCCGGAAACGGATGGAGAACTCGGCGACAGATCTTGAACCCTGTCTGATTGTGAATAATCTTTGTTGCGCTTCCTCTTGCAACAAAGGGTGATCGAAAGCTAGTTTAAAGTCTCTTATAAAGTTCGTGAAAGACATGGAGGACAAGGAACGTGAACGGAGATGAGCGGTGGCCCACTGCAGAGCGTCGCCTTTCAGGGCATTGATAATATAAGAGATGCGGGACGAGTCGGTGGCGTACCTGATGGGTGCTTGGTTGAACGCGAGCTCGCTTTGGAGGAGGAAACCACCCACCAGCTTGGAATCTCCACCAAAGAGTTCGGTAGGTCTGACATCAGGTTCATGTCTGTATGTTGATGCTGGTACTGAAACTGGAGTAGGTTCGGGTGGACGGAGTGGTTCGGGGCCTTTGGTAGTCATGGCGGCGACTTGTTGTCCAACAGCATGTATCATGCTACCAAATTCACTCTGTTGGGTGAGAAGTTTAGTTAGAGTTTGCTCGTTACGTTCACTCCGGGCCTGTAGAGCTAATATTGCTTGGTCCCTCTGACTGTCTTTGGTCTGGCCTTGAGGGTCTTGGTGGCTCGAACATTCTAACATGATGTTTGCTGAATATGACCCCAAATGGCAGACCAAAGAACACGAGGACAAGCGAGTACAAAAGTGATCTTTTTATTTACAGTGCAGGAACTGGAAAGGGCTGTGGAGAGAAGAGGGGAGGCGGTGAATATCCTGAGGTCCAATGATTCTTTATGACAATTGTGCTGATAGAAGTATTTGTCCTTACTGTAGAATTTGTTTGCAGGTGGCGTCGGAGTAATGGGTTACGGAGGGCGAGGTCCGGAGAGACTGTGGGTCCAGTGGGTGAGTACAGACGAAGTTGAAGAGTGGTGAAGATGTCCAGAATGAAGTCCTTAGTTATGGGTTTGGTGTGCAGGGTTGGCAACCAGACGCAGCCTTGGAGACGGGTGAACAGGCAGGACTGAACAGGAGCTGAACAAACGGGCAAGGGCAAAGGCAAAACAGGTTAATGCAGACGAGTCAAAACTAGGAGTCAGAGGCTGTGACAATATTACCCAAGGTAATCAATGTTCGAGCGTAGGCTGAACGTCTGGTTGTGGTTTAAATAGATCAGGAGGTGAAGGTCTAGGAGGCAGGTGCAGGTGTAGCTAATCAGCTGATTAGCTGCTGCTTGAGGTTGCTGCTGCTTGAGGTGCTGGAGGGGGAGGCAGGACTCCAACAGAACTGAGTCGGCAAATCTGTTTCCATCTGTCGTTTCGCGCATCTGCTCATTTTAGAAGATCCCAAAAACCACCTCAAGCGAGCGTATAAACTTTTTGGCGAATTTGAAGAAGTAAATTCACATTTTGCCGTTTCCATTAAGCTTTTCTGCTGCGATACTTCAAAATGTGCATCTAGAAACCTTGATGGAAACACGGCTAGAGAGTCTTTATTGTCATTTACACCGCATGTAGTACATGTAATGACATGAGATTATGTACACAGGGTCCCAGTTACATCCAACAACAAAATGTAAGAGAAAAACAGTAATAACGTCTAGGATATGAACTAAGAAAAACATCCAACTAGAAATACACTAAGCCCTAGAGTAATAGAAAAACATCATTACAAACAGTAGCACGAACATGAGTCATTATGAGCAAATGGTCACAGATGAACACAGCAACAAGAAAACAGATCAGCATCAGCATGATGTGACATTTCACAGTGATCACTCTTATTATTCATTTATTCATGAGTGTAAAGGGGTTAAAGGGGGGGTCAGTTTAATACTGACCTCCTTTTTACCTTAATTTACTTATTCAGATTGAATAGTAATTTCACGGATTCTCTTCTTTTTCAGTTTATTCAATATTTCTGTGATCTTTATGATGGATAAATAAACAGAGCCATTAAGTGACAATGGACACGTTAACTTAGTTTGATATGTCAAAGAGACACTATCATTTATTTAAAATAAATCAACTAAATTAACACCATTACACTTGATTGACATGATTTCACTTTCTTTCAATTTAAAACGTCAGCACACTTAAATTCAACACAACAGACATAAATATTGGATGTTAACATATTTAGTCTGTGGGCTCTTTTAGCTTAAAAATATAGTTTCCAGCTTAGATAGAGAGGGGAAAGAGTAGGAGGAATAAGAGGTTGGAGAGATTAAGTTATTTATCTCGAGTGTAACCAGAGATGACACATTCCATCCGACTTCGGCTAAATCCCAGGTACGTTTGTAAACCGCTCTTTACCTTTTGACGATGCGTCTGATAAAGATATTGCCAGCCTCCCAGGTGCACGGAGTCCTTCCGGCCCTCGTACGTCTGAACTGGTCGTTTACTTCCAACGTCTCCTCGGATCCGCGTCAGCCGTCAGAAACATGTGGCAGCTTCTGGCTGACTTCAAGACGAGATGTTTCTCAAAGGAAGTTCATTAAGAACTTTGGAGCTTTTGCTCGGGGAACTGGATGGAGACGTCCATCAGTTCTAGCTGACAAGTTAGTCTTTGGCTCTTGACCAAGCTTGACCAGCTGCAAGGCAGAGAGCTTTCAGGTCTCCGTCCATTCAAACTCTTTGTCCATTCAAAGACTGAAGCGTTTCCGCACAGTTAGAACTTAAAAGCAGGAACACAGAGAGGAGTTCACTTGCTTTATCAAACCCAAGGTTACAAGCCAGCAGCAGAGAGAAATGTTTAGGAAAAAAGACAGATAACGCTGGAGCCCTGCTCATCAGACTGTCTCTGAGTTTCTAAACAAAACCGTCCGGTCTCTGTGACCCGAAGGCTTCACCTTTAAACACAGCAGTGAAGACAGTAATTAACACATTTCAGAATAACACAGCATAAAAGCACATATCATGAAAATGAGAAAAGTTATTCTTGATTACATTAGAATAAAATCAAGATATAGAAATAGTCTCTTTTAGTGACTATATGTCCTCAGATTATAACTAATGGAATAATTGTGTTAAATGTCCTGCTTTACTGAGAGGTCAGTAAAGGTCATCACTGGACAGTTCAAAAGTACACAGGTGTCTTAAAAGTGGACAAGGTCATGTCCACTACATCTCCCCCCTTTTGGAAGCCATCGCCAGTCGTTGGGGATGGGGTCCAACACGAAAGGAAACCTTGAACTGTCTTTGATCTTGAAGTAATCCAGCAAGTGGAAAAGAAAAATCAAAAATTATAATCCCATAAAGTTTTGGAAATTCCATACTGTTCGGAGGTAATCCCATTGCGAAAAGCTTTTAATCCCTTGGAAAACAAAGTCTGTTAACTCTTGGCAAACAAAGTCTGTGATCCTTTAGGAAACAAAGTCTTATAATCCACAGCGGTAATTCCACAGCAGTAAATCCACAACGATTAGTTTTGTTGATTGATCAGCAACAATTGTTTTCATAATCAGCATGTAGAGGGGATCCCTCGATTGACGCAGAGGAGGCGACCCTTGGATGAAGGTTGAAGACCAAGCGTTGGAGCTGCAGGTCCCCACATCGAAGGTTGTTGGCTGGTTGGTCTCCAGTCAGTGCCACTCTGGTTCTATGTGTCATGCAATTATGTGGTTTTAGGTGGGCTTATGATTGGGATTTTACATTAGGCCCTACCTATATGCACCTGGTATGTAAGCTATCATGGTTTAGATCAGCTATAATTACCAATTAAGGGGTGGATCAATTCTGTAAATTAGATATAGGGATCTATACCTATAGAATTTTGGAGGGCTTCTGTAACGAAGGCCTCTAATTCCAAACTATTCCTCCATTCATTACTTAGTTTAGGTTAAACTAAAGTAGAAAAATGAAATATAGTTTGATCTAAATGTCTGTTGTCTTTTAGACGAACGACGTAGGATTTGGTGTACCTAATAAATTTTTGAAGTCTATGGCGAGACTCATCAAAATGAATAGATAATCTAGAATAGAAACGATCGAATCGGTTCAATTTAGAAATCGTGAGGCCAGTGTAGTTTATGGTACCTTGAGTAGCTTTAAACTACATTGACTCTTCAACGGTTGAGATTTAACAAAATGAACTGCATGTTGGCATAGTTAAATCCATCTTATGCATTAATCAATGTTAATACAAAACCTTTTTTGGCTGGGAGTGTCCAGAACCACAACAATATCTCAAATAATGACAACAGTAATGACTAAACAACAAGGAAACAACGTTTCACTGCTTCGACACACTCTTGTCGTCAGATTCCAAAGTGCAACACACAAGAAAACAGGTCTCAACTTTATGACCGAGGTCAACTTAAATCTTGTGGATTTAAATGGTTGTTAAGATTAGTTTTTGTTGTGGGTGTTGGACTTAGCGTTTCTAAGTTCAAGTTGGACAATGCGACTTATAGGGTGGGAAATATGGTAGTTTAAACCTGATTAGTTTATTTACTAACTTGTGTTTGGACGACCTTATTATCCCATGAAGTCGGTGAGTTTGTGAGATCTTTGTCTTTTGTGGAGTCATTGAACGCCTTGTAAGGTTTGATCTGATTTCGATGTACCCATTTAGCAATTGGCTCTTTGCGGCCTTTGCTGATTTTGATCTCGTAGACGACTGAGGACACTTTGTCTGTTATCAGATGAGGTCCAGTCCACCTGGGCATTAGTTTGCGGGCGAGAGTTCCGGTCCCGGACTCTCCTTTCCCGGTTGCTGGGGCGAACGTATAGTACCAGACTCTGTCTCCCACTTGGAGTTCATTGTGAGAGGCCTTCTGGTCATAGTACGCCTTGCGTCCTTCAGCGGACCTTTCCAGGTTTTTCTGGGCGAAAGCAAAAGTGTTTCTGAGGTGTACATTCAAATCTTTCATGTATTGTTGTGTAGTGTAGGCTGTCGCCATGACGGCGTCGCCTGGTTGGTACAACAGGTGTAGAGGGAGAGTCATCTGTCGACCGGTCATCATCTCGAAGGGAGAGATGCCAGTTGATGTGTGTGGAGTGGCTCTTATGGCCATGAGGACCAGAGGGAGTTTCACATCCCAGTCCTTGTGGTTTGCAGCCACGTATTTCTTCAAAATACTCACCACAGTTCTGTTTGCTCTCTCAACTTGGCCTGAAGCCTGTGGGTGGTAGCCGACATGAAAGTTGGCCTTGACGCCTAGCGTCTTCCACAGTTCTTTCATCACTTCACCTGTGAAGTGTGTACCTTGGTCTGAGTTCACCCGAAGGGGAAGTCCAAACCTTGAGAATATATGATTCATTAACAACATAGCAGTTGTTTGTGCTGTGTCGTTAGGAGCTGGTAGGCATTCTACCCATTTGGTGAATGCACAGGTTACCGTGAGAAAATATTTATTTCCTCTAGAGCTCTTAGTGAGTGGTCCAACCCAGTCGATCTGGAGGTCAGACCATGGGAATGCAATGCCTCTGCTTTGCAGTGGTGCTCTGTGAAGTGGTCTGGTTGGCTGAAACTGGCCACAGACCACGCACCCTTCAATGTAGTCCTTGACATCCTTTTTCATTCCAGGCCAATAGGCAATTTGTTTTAATGCCGTCAGCGTGGCTTTATCTCCTTTGTGTCCTGCGGACGGGAGATCATGGGCATGAACTAACATCACCCCCCTTTGGTCATGGGGAACCACGAACACAGGTGAGGACGTTGGTCCATGAGCGAAAGTCAGGATGCCCTTGAGTAGTTTAAGCTGTTTGCGCAGCTGATAAAGGACTTTAAGGTCTGGATCGGAATCCAGTTCGTCTTTAGACGGAGTGTTCTTGTCCGGATCAGTCAGATACAGTATCATGGAGTTGATAGCAGGATCCGACTTCTGAAGTTGGATGATGTCAGGGTCAGTCAGTGCGGGTCGTACGGAGACTGCGTTGTCAGCAGGTTTGTCCGCGGCCTGTGCACGTGTGACTGCCATAACCTCAACAGCAGGTTGTGTTGACAGAGTCTTGATCAACCAGGAGGAGTCGAAGGACCATAGAGGACCTTCGTCGGCTCCCTCTTTGGCTAAGGAATCTGCAATGTCATTGTAGTGCTTGTCATTGCCTGGGACTCTAGAATGACCTGGAACTTTCTTCCAGTAGATCTGTAAGTCGTGTGATGTCACCAAGTGATCACATGCCATGAAAAGCTCTTTGTGTTTGACTACTTTTCTGTCGCTTGTTAGGAAACCGTTCTGTTTCCACACAGCGAGGTGACAAGCGAAACTCAAGCGAGCATAGTTAGAGTCAGTGCAGATGACTAGCGTCTTGATGGAGCGTGCTACTACCATCTGGAGAGCTATTAGGATTCCTGCAATCTCAGCGTACTGAGAAGTCTGAGAGCCTAATTTGTAGCTGAATGTAATCTGTTCCTGGTCTTGGAGGAGGACCCCTCCAACACCTGCCCTACAGATTTTGTCGCGGAGGAATGAAGATCCATCCACGTACAATGTTGTCATATCTTTGCAGATATTGTCATCAAAGAAGTGGTGGTTCGGGTCTTCAGTCACAGGGGTTTTTTCCTCAGCCAACGGCTGGGTTGCCGGTACATCTTGTGTACACTTTTGGCAGAGTGCCAAGTCCGTCCCCAGACGTGACTTCTTGTTTTGACCATAACGTATGTCTAGGTTAAAACTTTGAAGCGCCATGAGCCACGTTGCAACACGTGAGTTTGTCACCACACCATCTCTGATGCGTTGGCTGTTCAGGAATGTCACTGGCTGGTGTTGTGTTTCCACAATGATTTTCTGTCCACCAATGTAGCTGGAGAAATGTTTTACTGCCCACACTGTGGTCAGTAAAGCTTTCTCACAGTCTGAGAATCTCAACTCGGGGCCTGCCATCGTTTTGCTGGCATAGGCCACTACACGTTTGTCTCTGTCGTGTATTTGGTATAGACCTGCACTTATGCAATGAGCTGAGAAGCCCACTTCCAAGTAAAACTCTTTGTTGTAGTCTGGGTAGACTAAACATGGGGCTGACTTGATCCTGTTTATAAGAGCGTCCATTGCCTGCTGCTGTTTGTCAGTCCAGACGAATGGAACGTCTTTCTTTAGGAGTTCAGTCAGTGGCTTTGCAAGGTCTGCATAGTTCTCTATGAACTGGTTCGAGTAGTTACACACGCCAAGAAAACTTTGTAGTTCTTTGAGATTGGTGGGGACTTTGAGATTGTCAAGGCCTTGGGTGCGAGTCAGCTGTGGTTGTACTCCGTCTGGACCTACAAGTAGGCCAACGTAGTCCACCTTGGTTCTGCACCACTGGCACTTCGACAGTGATATTTTAGCACCAGCAGTTGTTAGCTGATTCAGAACGTGGTCGATCTCAGCCAAATGTGAGTCCAGTGTTGGCTGCCTCAAAAGGACATCGTCCACGTAGATCAGTGTTCCACGCTCGTGGGCGTCTGGACATGCCTTGTTCAAGAAGATGTTGAACTCTGCAGGTGAATTAGCGTAGCCAAAGGGACACCTGTTAAAGGTGTATTGACGGCCACCAAAAGTGAAAGCTAGTTTGTATTGATCCTTGTCACGCACAGGAATGGTCCAAAAACCAGAGGCGATGTCAAGGGTCGAAAAGTACTTACCATTAGTGACCTTGGGCAACTCCTGTTGGAGCTGCGTCATAGGCCATCTGGATAAGGGAACTTGTTTGTTTAGCTTTCTGTAGTCTATAGTAAGTCTCCACTTACCATTTGGTTTTAACACCGGCCATAAAGGCGCAGAGTAAGTGCTGTTACAGTATCGGATGATACCTTTTCCTAACAGGTCATCAATGATTTCCCTGATAGGTTGATGTGCTGCCAGAGGAATCTTGTATTGTCTGACAAATGCAGGTGGAGCATCAGGCGGGGTTGGAATGCTCACTGTGTGGAGCGTGGTCAACCCACAATCCATCGAGTCAGTTGAGAATGATTTTTCATATTTTAGCAGAACTTTGCGAAGTTTGTCCCTGTCTTCATCAGTTTTCAAGGCGTCGGCCTGAGCGACCACCTGGTCTATCTGTGAAGCAATTGAGAGCGGTTCTTGTTCTCTGGGGAGCTCCAGTGAGTCCCCTTCAGTGTCATAAAACCTGTCAACAGGTAGTGCACTGTAAGTTTGAGGGCCTAGACTTTCTCCTTGGTTGAAACCGAACCTGTGGACAATGTCCCGGTCGGACTCAGTGGGGGAGAAAAGAGCTATGGCCTGTGTTGGTTTTGTGAACAAGACTCGCCCCGAATGATGACTTGGGATCAAGTTTTCTGGGAGTCCTCCCAGAAATGGAATGCTTAGTTCAAAATCATGAAAATCAGTAGAGATCAACCATCCTAGCTGTGAGCGCTTTGGGATCAGTACCTCTTCTGTGCTCGTGTTACACACAGCGACAGTCGTGGTTCTGCCGTCGAGGGTCACTTGGCATGTGGCCTCCATGGACAGTCCTAAGTTGAAAAACATAGGAGATGGTTGAAAGCATGCCTGTTTTGTTCTAATAGCCTGTCCTTTCATGATGTGAATCATCACCGGCTTGTTCATAACCTGAGGTGGCACCACAGTGTTATGGCTGTTAGCAACCTGGCAGACCTCTGGAATGGTCTGTCCAGCCTTAAGGTTCTCTGTGGTTAACACAGGAGAGTCCTTCGTGGCTGTATCTAGTGACCACAGTGCATTGTTGTTGACGTCCACTCGGACACCTAATCTTACCAAAATGTCGGAGCCTATGTAGGTTGCATGTGGTAAGTTCGGGACCACGAGGAACGGGTGATCCAGTTCTCGTTGGTTCCAGATTAGTTTAAGGTCAATGATCCCTTTAGCAGTCATTACCTGTTTATCGTTGGGGTCTAACGGGAAGCGGAAAGCCTTTTTGTTCATTCCGAGACCCAACTGTTTCTTAACCAAGGTTCCAAAGAAAGCTTGGCTGATCGCTGATTTCTCCGTCCAAGGGGACAGAACAGCATCATCGGTGTGGGATCCTTGAATCTCAACACCTTTGACTACCTGTGGTAGGTAGTGTTCGGTGAGTGCCAACTGTTTCAGCTCGCAGAGGGGGCTCTCTTGTTGGACCTCTACTGCCTCACCTGTAGTTGGAGGTTCACCCACAGGGATTGTGCTCTCGTCTGAGCATTCCCTTTTGCCTTCCGCGGTACCTGCCGTTAGACGGTCAGTGTTACTCTGTGTAGGCATATCGATCGGCAGTGGTTGACTCACTCTGGTCCACATTGTCTGATCGCCATAATCTATAACCGCGTCGAAGCGGTTTATAAAGTCTTGGCCAACCAAAAATGGGCATGAGTCAACGGTGGACACGTATACCGGGTGGTATAGTGTCGTCTCACCAATCTGCATGTGAACCATTGCTATAGCTGTTAGGGTTGTACTCGTCTCCGAGAGACCCTGCAAAACTATAGCACATTCTCTGAGGGGTATTTCCCTGTCAACACCGCTAGCGGCCAGCCGCAGCTCTTCTAACAGTGTGGGTGACATAACGGATATGTCTGCCCCACCATCCAAGAGGGCCTCTTTTCTGAGGATCCCTTCCAACGTGATGGACAGGTAAGCCTTCTTAGCGGGCCCCTTTCTGATAATGTCACACAGGAACTCACCAGGTTGTCTCCGACGTTTATCACGCCTACCCCTGACTGTGTGACCTTCATTTATCAGTACTGTTAGTGCAGACACACATGGGTCTGACTGTTCAGTTCGTGGCGAGCCACTTTCAACGGTGAGTGAGCTTTCCCCCCCTTTTTCTGACGAGGGGTGCTCAGGCTCCGTAACAATGAAGTCATGGTTACAGTCAACGTTCTGTTGACTGTCACATTCTGGACTGTCAACGATTCGACTGTCATTACCCTGATTGTCAGCATCCTGGCCACCAATGTCTTGGTGACTGCCAGCAACTGTGGCATTGTTGTTGTTAGAATGTTCAGAGTTACTATCAATGATAGTGCTACACATCACACCGGGTTTGTTCTCATTTTTAGTATTTTCCCACGTGTCGAACATCTGACGTATTTCCTCCTTGACTTCTGGGGACAGAGGGCTACGGCCTTTCCTCCGGGACTTCTGCGATTTTTTGTCTGTCTCGGACTGTTCAGTTTGAGGGGTAGGGGGAGCAGGTCCACGGCGTGGGGGCCCCTTCCGGGCCCAGACTGGCTTCGGGTGTCCCCTCTGGGACCACCCTTGGTTCGGGGGTTCCTGCTGGGACCACCCTTGGTTATATGGGTTACCCTTGTACCCATAATCTTTACTCGTTGGACGCGCACCCCCCTTTTGATCCTTTTGTTCACCCTCCGTGTTTTGCTTGAGCCACCTTGGGTTTTTCCTCAAGCGGACACCCCCACTTTGTGGTTTGTCAGGGTGAAAGGTCTGTTTCTTTTCGCCTGTCGGTGGATAGGGAGCTGGTGCTCGCGTCCCTTCCAGTTCCAGCGATTGGGAGTCGGCTCTCGCACTCGTGAACACCTCTACGGGTGTTCTGCATTCCATGCGGGCCTCGAAAACATTTACGGCGCATTGTTTCATTTCCTTGATGGTCTTGTCTCTGAAATTAGCCATCACTTGAACTGACTCTTTTATATCAGGGTGGAGGTTTTTACCGAAAAGGTATTTAAAACCTACGTCGTCCTCCATGCCCGGTTCATTGCGATTACCAAAGAAAGCCTGGAACATTCTCTGGTAATATGCCTGTGGATGCTCCTTCTTACCTTGCACGACCTTCTCGGCATCAGGGTAGCCACCAGGCCCCATGTTTGGAGTGAACTCTCGTATAAGAGTATCACGCAACAGTTTGTAATCTGTTTTTATGGCGTCCGGTTGGCGAACAATGAAGTTATATACAGGCCAGTCTGCGGTGAGCCTGATCAGCGCAATTTTATCCTCAGCAGTAGCATTTGGAAAATTACCCAGCTGGAAATCAAGAGAGTCTAGGTAGTTCTTTGTATAGATTGAACCCAACGGCCCTGGCTCAAAGCGTTGAATGTATCTAGAAAGCTTCTGGAGTTCAGGTATTGGAATAGAAAGTTTAGCATCATTGCTATTCCCATTTACCTGTGATCCATGTGCAGGTGTTGATGTTGAGGACGCAAGTCCCTGCTCCGACTGGCGGGTCTTAACAGGTACGGTGAGCTGTTCTGCATCACCGCGTGGAGGTGGTGGGGGTGGTGGTGTGATGCCTTGAGAATGCTTTGCCACAACATCCACCCACCTCTCCCTTTCTTTAAAGAGGTTTTCTTTAGTTAAGGTCAGTTCCACCTTACTTTCAGTCAATTCTCTGCGTAAACAATCAACTGCAGTTTGTAGCGCTGTGCACTGTTCACTGAGTTTTTTAT